>BCLG01002403.1:1457-38755 GCA_001602295.1 Zoysia matrella | reverse complement strand
GCCGCGGACAGGACGGCAACAATTACTCCGACGAGACGGTTGCCAGAGCACGTCTGGCAGGCGACGTGACGCGGGCGCGCGAACCGCCGCATCTACGACACCGTCCGATCGAATTCAAATCAACTGCTCAGATCGACCGGCGGTTCAAATTCCTGAACGGTCCGATTACCCTCCGCGTGTAGGCACGGAAGCCGTCCGATCCTCGTAACCGTAACGGCGAATTCGAATAAGGGGGGACGACCGAACGAAGCCCCCCACGATCGGCTGACTGACAGCAAGGGGCCTCCGGGCCAAACCGAACGTGCGGGCGCTGATCATGGCCGAGCCTAGACGAGACGCTGATCATGGGCAGGAACCGCATCGAACCGGTCCGACCTAGGCGTCTTACCGAACGAAAGACCAAGAACGACCTCGGCCCGACCTCAAAGGCCGGAACGATGCGTGCACGCAGAACGAAACCTCTAACGATCGGCTGACCGACAGCCGAGGCCGTCGGGCCAACCCAAACGATCGTGCGTTGATCATAGCCTTGGCCTAGGCGTAACGTCGATCACGGGCAAGGAACGCGGCGAAACCAGCCCTTTCCAGCCATTTCATCGAATGTAAAAACCGAGACCGACCTCGGTCCGACCCCGAACGTCGGCACTATGCCCAATCGGCCCCCCGGATCGCCTCTAGGCTCGGGGGCTGGGCCCGCAGAACGAAACCTCTAATGATCGGCTGACCGACAGCCGAGGCCGGCGGGCCAATCCAAACAATTGGACGTTGATCATGGCCTCGGCCTAAGCAAGGCGCCGACTACGGACAGGGACCGCGTCGAAACCGGCCCTGCCTAGGCGTCTTACCGGATATAAAAATCGAGACCGACCTCTGTCCGACCTCGACCGTCAGCACGATGCCCAGCCGGCTCCCCAAATCGCCTCTAAGCTCGGGGGCTGAGCCAGCAGAGCGATCCCGATGCGATTAACCATCGACAAATGATGGTCTACGCAACGTCTCAGCCCACGATCGACCCTCCGGATCGCTCGAGGGCTCAGGGGCTACGCCCTATGGCGCGCTCGCGCGCACCAGTAGGAGCACAGCAAACCTCGGGAACGACCAGCTCGACGCGGCCTCAACTAGAGATCTCAAACGACGTCAGGTTCGGGGGCTACTGTCGAAATCACGTACTCCGGGTACCCAACAGATCGCGCTCGGGCGCACAAGACCTCAAGTCGGGGGTCAGGCGACCACAGGTTCCGACCCCTAACGACGATCTACGACAGTCACGCCTTAGCCGCGCGGGCGCGAGAAGACCCCGGCCTCTGAAGGCCGACCCTCGGGAAGCGACCCCTAGGAAGTAGGTACCGCGTTATGGTACATTTACTCTGACAGACAAGTGCCATCCGTCCTGACGGGACGGGACGAGATCCACCACGGCGACACTCCAGCAGAAAGCTGCGACGGCTGCTGGACAGGATATGACAGCACTGTAGCCGGCACAGTAACGCCGGACGAGCATCACAGTACCCGCCGCTGCGCACGACGCGACGGGTCACCACTATGCCTGGACGAAGCGAAATGATGACGACAATGACGGAAGGACTCACCTGTCGGCGAGACAGCAGGATCGTGTAGGACCCACCACTTGTAACCCCAGGGCCCCTCCTATATAAAGGAAGGCTCAAGGAGCACGAAGAAGGCAACACTACATCACCACGAAGCAACGGTCACAAACACACGAAAGACAAAACCACGAGCTCTATTAGAGCCAGAGGTCCTTGCATTTTTCCGAGCAAGCAACCTCACTCACCCACATTTCGGATCCTCCCGCCAAGAGAGGATCTCGCCTTTGTAATATTATCGTTGAGATAATCCGCCCCTGGACGTAGAGTATTACATCGCTCGAAGTGCCCGAACCAGATTAAGATTACTTAATTAACTCACTGATTTGATCAAGGTTAGAATCAGGGTGGGTTTTCTTCACGGAGGGTGCGTGCGAGCCGACGGATCCCATGAACAGTGGATAAGCTGACTGTACACGGTGATTTCAAAGGGGTGAAGGTAGACTATGTTGATCCGTTTATTTCAGCTTTTTAAATAGAAGCTAAAATAAATGGAATTCAGAAAAAAATCACATTTATTTGAGAATTTTCAAAACTCACCATCAATATGTTAGCCTTTTAATATTTAACACTTAATTCGTAATTCTTTCATTTGGAGTCACTAAATATGTTTTTCATTTCAAAACATATCATTTTTCAAGTTTTTAATTATTTTTACTATTTTATATTGTGTTTAAATAAACATAATATAAGCTCAAGTGATGCTAATAGTATAATAAATATAATATAATAAATATAATGCATTATTAAACTATATAATAACACAATATATAACAATAAAAATGTTAAAATTTTAAAGAAATATAATGTTTTGAAGTGACAAAACATATTGGTATCTTCAAATGAAAGGCTTATGGACTGAGTAATATAGATTGAAAGGTCGACATATTTGATGGTAAAAATTGAAAAATCTCATTTATTTAGAACATCAAAAATAGTACAGAGTTTTGAAGAAATGAAGAAACCTACGAAGCTCACCCTCCGCTCCTTCCTCCTGCTCGTCCCCTTCTTCTCCAAACCCTGGCTCAAACGGTCAAACCCTAATGTCCGCCGCGCCGGACCCTTCTCACCTCTCCGGCGACTCCTCGCCGTCCTCCCCTTCCTCCTACGGCTCCTCATCCCCCTCCTCCTTCGGCGCGGCCGACCCGGCCGCCACCAACCTCGCCCAAGAGGCATCGGCCTCCGCCGCCGGCGATGAAGCTGACGCCTCCCCCACGTCCCCGCACGTGGGGATGTACTTCGAGACGGAAGACGACGCGTACGAGTTCTACAAGGCCTACGCCGCCCGCCTCGGCTTCGTCGTCCGCAAGTCCAACAAGTCTAAGAACTCGCGCCACACCGTCACCCGCCGCCTCTTCGTCTGCTCCAAGCAGGGGTTCCGGCAGGAATCCAAGAAGTCCCAGGACGAGTCTGGCGCCGGCGGTGGTACCTCCTCACCGGCGCCCCCTCGTTGTCCGGACTCCCGTACTGGTTGCCTTGCCTCACTCACCATCAAGCTCATCCCTTCGGCTAACGCCTTCCGCGTCACGGACTTTGTTGCAGAGCACAACCACCCGCTTGCCTCTGCAGCTCCTGCAGTGTCCCTAGCCCTGCTGCCACCAAGCTCATCACGCCACAGCATTGCCGCCGCTGCAAGCTTGCCAGACCCAAAGGATGGTCCACACCCGGACATGCACTTTGAGACTGAGGAGGATGCATATGTATTCTACAACAGGTATGCTGAGCACATTGGATTCAGCGTCCGCCGCTCATACAAGAAGCGCAAGCGTGGGGTCATAGTTTCACGGATCTTCGTTTGTTCACGTGAGGGTGTTAGTGATCGTGCCAAGCAAGAGGGTGTAGTCGCAATCAGCGCAAATGGTGCTGCAGGGTCAGCAGGCACACCTAGGCCAGGCCCACCACCAACACGGACAGGATGCCAGGCGAGAATGGTCATCAAGATCACACCGTGCCGGACATACCGTGTGGCAAAGTTCTTCTCAGAGCATAACCACCCTCTCGCCAATCCGGATAGCGTGCATAAGCTGCGGTCACATAAGATGAGGGCTCGGGCACATGAGCTTGGAGCAGGAGAATTCCATCGAAGGAAGCAAGGAAAAGGTGTGCAGCTTGGGGATGCGGGGGCAGCATTGCAACACTTGGAGGAGCTGCAGGTTGGGAATCCTTCAGTGTATTATGCAGTTGGAGTGGGGCCTGATGGAAAATCAGCTGTAAATTTCTTCTGGGCAGATGCAAAATCAATACTTGACTTCAGAAGCTTTGGTGATGTAGTTTGCTTTGACACGACATATAGGTTGAATGTGTATGGACGACCATTTGCGTTGTTTGTTGGCGTTGACAACCACAAGCAGTTGCTTGTTTTTGGTGCAGCACTGCTTTATGATCAAAGTATTCAGTCTTTGAAATGGGTATTTGAGGTATTTGCTGGTGCCATGCGTTCAGGGCAGCCACGGACTATTTTGATTGATGAGCGTCCTGAATGTGCTTTTGCAGCAGCAGAGGTTTGGCCTGAAAGTAACCGTTGCACAAGTGCATGGCATATCTTCCATAATTCGAAGAGGCATCTAAAGCAAGTGTTTGAAAGCTCAAAGAGCTTCAGCAATGCTTTGAGCCATTGTCTCTTTGACTGTGAGGATGAGACAGAGTTCTTATCAGAATGGAAAAAGCTAATTGAGAAACATGACGTTGGTGAAAGTGAATGGCTTGGCCGACTTTTCTTGGAGAAAGAAAATTGGGCTTTGCCTTATCAAAGGGCTGTGTTTTCTGCTGATATATTCACAACTCTTAGGAAGGATAACATGATTGTTGAGCTGAAAAAAGAACTCAGCGAGCAAGAAGATATTCTGCAGTTTTTCAGACGCTATGAGGCCATTCTGGATGAGCACCGATCAAAGAAATTGCATGCTGATGTTGATGGCAGCCAGGTGACTTTGCCTATCCCATCGCTGCGAATGCTGAAGCAAGCCTCTAATGCATATACACCTGAAGCTTTCAAGGTGTTCCAGAGTGAGTTTGAGGCTTATATGAATTGCATGTCCTTTCCCTGCGGTGGAGTTGGCACTATCTCAGAGTACAAAATTGTGCTTGATGACAAACCATCAGAAAGCATTGTTAAGTTTGATGCACTGGATGGCTCAGCCACTTGCAGCTGTAAGAAGTTTGAAGCTGTTGGAATTCAGTGCTGTCATATTCTGAAGGTACTTGATCTTAAGAATATCAAAGAGCTCCCAGAACAATACATTCTGAAGAGATGGAAGAAAGATGCACGTTCTGTTAAAATTGGTGAAGAACCTAGATATGGATCTAACAGTATTATGCAGTCAGCCTCGGAAGCCCGATTCAGTAACATGTGCCGTCTAGCCAGTTTGATAGCTTCCAGGGCTGGTAAATCTGAGGAGGCGATGTCATACATTGAAAATCAATCAGTTGTTCTTCTGAAACATCTCGAAGATATTCTACATACAGGTTACCCTGATATGGGAAATCATGCTGTTCCTTCAAGCAGTCAAGCAATTTCTTTTGGAGGAAACCAACATCCTGAACATACAACACAAGCAAGAGGAGTTCCTCAGACAACAAATGGTATAGTATTTTAGCATTTACAGCATGTCATTATGTTTTACTGTATTTAAACAACTGGAATCACATATTCACATGGCAGGTCTGATGGGAGTTTGATGACAAATCTGCAGTCCATTGCTGAGATCATACTGATAATATTGGTAAGTACCTATTTTAATGTATATGATAAAAGGGTTGTTTTTATTATCCACAACTAAATATGAATGAATTGCATAGTGTAGCAGTGTGTGACTGACTTGAACTGTGAACATGTTAGATGTTTTAGTAATCCTATAATCAATACCCTGGCCAGGCAACCTCAGAGCAGTCTTTAGAAGGTTGTTTTAAGGAATATAGTTTCATGAATTTGGAAAGTTATGAATTTTTGAACTGTGTAGTATAGAATTGAAAGAAACAATGTTGTAGAAAAATACAAAAAGGTATCTTTGTGAGTGTGCTTGTCTGTGCCTCAGTGCCTGCTACTTGGACCATGTTGATGTGATGTGATATGATACTAGTATCTCAGCGTACAAAACTCCTTTTGTAACCAAACAAGTCATTCTCGGGTCTGGAATGGGATGGTGGTGATGTATAAGACCCAAATTTCTCCTTATTTTTAATGATATGCAGTACATGGAATGCATATCTTAATCCATTGCATTGCTTTACCTGTAATTTATGGATTGTGATGATTCAATTCTTAATATTTTATTATCACTATATTTTCATTTATAACCAGATGAAACTTCAAGGAGTGTTTGACCTAACTGCCATGAGAATGGTACTACTGCATGTATAGGCTATTTTGCTTGTAACTAATTTTCAATTTATGAAGAGTCAAACAATCAGAAACCCTTGTTATCTTTGTTCTTTTGCTTATATTTCTTTGCAGGGGTAACGTTATTTGGTTTCTTCTCTTGACAATTTCAGAGCTGATATAATTGCTGGGAATTTCCGTTGATGGCGCAGATGAAATTTCCCTTTTTAGGGCTACTTCCATCGATACCATCATCAAATGAGTTTTCATCTGTATCATCATACTAGTCAATGACATGTCGTGGGGTCTGGTCCAACATTTTTGAAGAGAGCGCCAAAACTGATGTCTGATGGGGCCGATGGAATTCCTTTGTAATTATTGAAACTAGGTTCAAGTATAGCAATGTACAGCATTTGTAACTGGGCAGTTTAATGTTAGCAATCGCCGTGCTGAATGTATTCGATTATGATGGGCTCGTGCCTTCTGAGCATCATGGTATGTGCCTGGTAAATGAGGACTACCTTTCCGAACGGTAGTTCTAATAATTAAAGTGAGAAGGCATCGTCTCAAACTAATATATTCTTCCAATGGAAATTTATTGGTATGCAGCCAGACAAACAAGTATACTGCATACATATTGCAGTGGAGTAATACTTTGCAAGAGTGTAATTGATCCTAAAATCGTATTTCAGTCATTATAACTAGGTCTAGAATCTATTGCTTCATGTTGTCTATAACTATTGTACCTGCACTAGAATCCCAGAATCATATGCGGCCCCAGCCGTTCAATTTTGTGGTATTGTGCCTGTGAGAGCGACTATGCGGAGCTCCATTGCTAAATACTAGCATCCTTAATTACTTATGGACAGAGGGCCACTTGGCCGGTAGACAGCAGCCCATACAGAACCAATGAGTTCGGCTCAAAAGTTGACATGCCATGTTCAGTCTCCATGCAGCCATCGACAGGTAATTAGAAATTTTTGTACACAGTAATGCTTGATTGCAGCTCGTAGAAGTCATGAGTAAATGATTTTGAGCATTCAGAGTTACCTCACAAAGCTGGACTGCTACGATGTCCTGGTAGTCTTGTTGGTACCAAATCTAAAATTCAAGATAGCAGTGGTATATAACACATCAATTCCCACTCAACAAATTCTTAACATGACCACCAAAAAAAACATAAATTCTTAACATGTCCAACTGAAAGAAGCAGATAGAGAGTCGTCAAAGCCGTGCTGGTTCGTGGAAATTCCAACGGAGACCTAGGTTCTTTCCTGCCAACAAGCCGTTGAAAGCAGGAGGAAAACCATTTCTGCACACAGTTCATGTAATTCGACAAGTAATACCCACAATGCCGAGAAGCACGAGGTAAGAAACAGTAGAATGATTGTTTACCTTCCCAGTGAAGAAATGGAGCACTTCCTGTCTCAAGAGGGAAAGATCTGGCAAAGTAGCGTATTCCAAAGTAGTACGTACATGTACCAGCAGAAGGGACGCGGGTGCATGCACTAGCAGGATATTTTCATTCACTATTATCAGTCTACATGGATGATCATTGCGAACACCAGACATTTCATAGCTGCAATTTGCACGTACCTGTGAGAAAGGATGGGCCATGCAGGTGGTGTTGCCATAACCGTTATCACATCTCAAATCTCAACAGCAGTAAACAGCACTAAACAGAATTGTAGCCATGTAGCATCTGGTAAACAAGCATAGGCAAAGGGTGAAAAAGAAAAATGGAGTGAAGGCCCAGCATTGTACAGTTGACATTTGAGATGGAATGTTCAGCTTTTATTCAGCATCTGGAAGTACTGAATTCCAATGAACAATGTGGTCAGTTCCTTCACACTATCAAGTGGCAGATGCCCAAGAACAATTAAGGTTCCAATCTCACAACTAATATACATATACATCCATTTCTAAATTAACACCAAGAACACGTCCTAAAGTAAATAGTGGATGACTGGAGCTTATGATACAGAAAAATAAGAGCTTTTTAGTCTCGCTTGTATATTATAGTTGGATAGACTGGACTCCACATGTTCATCTTGACATATTCCATAGTTTCCTCCTGTATCAAAAGTTCCAGTTAACAAAGTAAACCATGATAAAATCATAATGGCATAATGTGGTTGCTTGGGGAGCGAATGATTTCAACAACCTCACTGAGTTTTGCAAGCTCACGTGCATCCATGTCGCGATATCCCTCAGCCAGATCCTCTGCTACAGCCTCTCTCACAACTGCTGCTGCCACTTCTTTAGTGATATCACGTATTCTGTATGTAGTACATGTCAGATGACATAACATGCAACACAAACTGGAAAATCAGCTTCAGAATTAGGAAACCTGGAGATTGGAGGATAAATTATCCCTTCGAGAACCTCTTCTTCTTTCATGTATGAAGCCAATCTATACATATTTTATGGCAATAAGAAAAATGTCAACAAGCAGTCCGATTTTTCTGATACATAGTATGGTGCCTAGAGCTCAAGAAAATGACCGTTCTGCCGCAGCCTGCAGCATTCCATCAGAGATAATACGAGCACCAGACAGAAGGGTTCCAAGTCCTATTCTGCATAGCAGTTAAGCACACCAAAAAAAAAATTGAAATAATAAGTTTCACAAGAACAGGATCCAATGATATGGTGTAGAATGGTAAGGATCTAACCCAGGAAACAGATACATGTTGTTTCCTTGATTGGAATGGCCAATCTTCCCATTACCTGAAACAAGAATCAATGGCTGAACTTAGTATAATAATGAGAGAACACATAAAAATTGAGTCATGATGACTATGAATTGAATAGATACCAAGTTCCACATCATCAAATGGGCTTCCACTAGCAAAGATGGCCTTTTCACCCAGAATAGAAAAGGCTTCTCCAGGGGTACACTCAGCTACAAATGGAATCATCACATAATTAGAAAAGTGACATGGTAAACTTCAATGTTAGATTACACAGCACAAACCATTCTTAGTTGGATTGGACATTGCAAAAATTGCAGGCCTCGAAGAGGATGAATCTTTGAGTGCTTCTAGTACCTAAAGATACAAGTACCCCATGATGAGCATTAGCTTTTTTAGTACCATAGCATTCGAGTAGTGTTTCAAAGTCCGTACAACAAACAGATTCCGAGATTCAAATGCAAGAACTCTTACCTCCTTAGAGAACAAACCACCTACAGCAGATAACCCAAGTATGACATCAGGCTTAACCTTTTTAACCTGCACAAAATAAAATATTCAGCATCAACATAATACTTATTTTCATGAGCTGAAGTGCAGTTTATTCTGCCAAGTTCTAATTTAAATAGACATATAAAAATAAATAGAGAAATGAATCCATAAATGATGCTCCCTCTGTTCTGAAATTGTTGTCGCCGGCTAGTTCAAATTTTGAACAAGCCCTCTTATATTCTTTAATAACAATTTACCACAGAAGGGGTCTCCCTTGATGTACAGTTTCAAAAGACAATTTCAGAATGGGGGGGAGTGGTCTTTAAAAGGAATGTAAAACATTGAGATTGTACATTAGTCAGACCATAAAGTAGAGAAAATTACAAGTGTATTTTTGTGATCTAAGCCTCTAACAGCACATGAGAAGGCATTAGCTCCTGTTAACAGAACAATCTTCGGAACTATTGAGCCAATGCCATTTTGCAGATGCAGTTTTGCACCACAGCAGCCAACACAAAATGTTTTTTAATATTGAGGAAAGAAATTTTAAAATACTCTGGTAAATTTTCAAACCTCTATCCATCTTTTATCTCCTGGGAAAAAGCATCACTAGATAAAGAAAAGGTTTGCATGAGGGTAGAAATAATGCAGTAAGAAGCAGCTCCATACAAGAAACTTCTCAAGGGAACAAAAACCCCTTCACAAAACATGGCGCGTCTTCTGCGTTGTTCAAGAAAAAAAATTGGCATGTATTCCTTAAGAATTAGTGAACTACCATGCTTATAACATCAGATATGCACTAATTATGCATCTAAACTTATAAAATGAGTAAGTACCACTTCAACTAAGCTTGCCCCTTCATTTAAGCCTTGGTGACTGAGCTCACTAGTTCTCCTAGCAAAAGGACGTGCATCCGGGTCGATGTTTGCACGGCCTTCAGTTATAAGACCCTGCAAAAGAAAATGGAAATCAGGTTACAGAGTTCATAAGAGTACAGATAAAGCATCACTCTCACTAACATTTCAGATGCAACAATGTTGATCATTTAATGTTCAAAGAACATAAGAGTACTCATGCCATTCTTTCTATTTAAGTTATCATACTAAACATACAAATGGTGATCGAGTATTTGAAAACAGAGATGAAAAGAACAGGTTATCAGAGTTACGTGAGCATCAACTATCCAGAACTGACTCCTGGCACTCTCAAAAGCAACTTCATTGTTACCCAACATCCTTGCCATGGTCCTGCTTGCAGCATTCACCACTCCAATACCAGCACTGTTGAAAGTGAAATGCAGTCAGGTAATTTCTTTTTATGTGAACCTGGATGTGTGCTCACCAACATTATAGAACTATGTTCAAGTAATAGCATGACCAAAATGTGGGATTTAAATAGCAAAAGGAATCTAAGAATAACAACATCGATCACCTTTTTTTCTCTTGAAGGACTAATTTATGAAAACATACTAAAAATGATCACATTAGTAATATTTTCTCCAATCCTTTTCATGAAAATAAATTCCTGATACATTGATTAAATGTGGTATACTAATTTCCCTTCAATATGCCAATTATGAACATGCTGGCCAACTAGAGTAGAATAACCAAACTAGTCATGAAACAGAAGTCTCACAATATGGGGTCCCCAGGTTCATATTACAAAGCTATATCCCAGTTGCATAGGGTTAACACTACTCTTACCTCCTAGATTTTTTATTAATAATAACAGCAGATGACAGATGTCACCACAAACCACTTAGCATGTATACTTTTTTTTTTCTCGAACGCGCAGGAGAATAATGTGTTAACAAGAATTGAGAACATTCCGGACCTGCCAGCACCTGCAACAACAATTCTTTGTTTGGGGAAATCTAACATGGGTCTTCCTTGTGCCCGTACAGCTCCTAAAAGGCCAGCTATTGCAACACCAGCAGTTCCCTTTGTACATAAAGAACAGTCATTTCAAAAGCAATGCAATGATTCTTCTATATAAAGTAGAGCATACTGATCTATTAAACCGAAATGTACTTGCATCCATAGTAGTGTTCAAGAGTCAAAACCTCAGACTAAATTCGTGGTATAGTACTCATAAGGAAATGATAGTAAGTCAAAACCTCGGACTAAATAAATGTATGATACCTCATGAAAAATGATAGTGAGTTTCAGAATGATAAACCGCTTACGAAAATGATATGCAATGCCTTCCTCAGTAATAAAGGCACGTTTATTTTAAAAAACCAAGGCATGTTTGCTTGCCAGCAACAAATTCTGTAGTAAACAAACTTTTAGCAAGAAAAGATGTTTGTGGTGTAACAAATTTGTACATGAAGGAAACACTAGCAATTAGCCAAACTTGACCAGATTTGTTTTGGTGTGATCGAAGTGTGCCTCAAACACTTCTTAGATATTCATCAATATTATTATTTACAAACACAAAATGCCCAACATGGCAACATTATAATACATGTCTCACATATTATGTTCTGTACAATTGGCCAGAAAATATCAATGACAGTACATATATCACAGGGGTGAAGAGTTACAATCAAAATCTTAGGGATAAATATGAATACATAAAGTAGGTCTAACCTGGACATCATCATTAAACATGCGATAAGTCTTTCTATAACGCTGCAGCAACCTAAAGGCCCATTTACTTTGAAAATCTTCAAACTACAAAAAACATAAGTATTTGTGATATTGCTCCAGATATGGCCAAGTGTGATGAAAAATTAACTAAAGGAAGCATAAAAAACCAAAATAGCACCTGTACTATAACATGGGGCCAGCGAGTGAAAACAGCTTCCATGAATTCATCAATAACAGAGACATATTCGTCCCCCTCAAGACGATGCTCTTGTAGCCCGAGATCTGTATGGTCAGGAATTAAGCAAAGTTAAAATATGAGAGTAAATTTGCTCAAACCCTAGCTGAGCTTATAGTGTACCCTACATTTTGAATGAGTGGTTTATGCTATGTGACAAAAACCAGAAAAATCTATAAGCTAGCAAAGAGTAGAAGGCTAGGCCATTCTCATCAGCTAGCAAAGAGAAGAAGGGTAGACCCTTCTCATAATGTCATAAGCTAGCAAGGAGTAGAGGCATACATCTCATGAAATATATGGCAATGGTAACTGTAAGCATGATTTGGATTTCTATTTCTGATGTAGGAGTATTTGATATGACACATATATATTAACGAAAAATAATATATGGTAGTTAAATAATTTTAGTATTATAAATCTAACATAAAATATCCAAAAAGTTCTTACAAAGAGGATCCTTGAGGAGCTTCTCATTGTTCGTTCCAACATCAATCATAACTGGAAGAACCTAAAACAAAGTAAAACAATACAATACGAAAAGATAGGTGTGAATTTATCTATAGCAAAACACAGAACTATTCCCTTAAACAAAATAATTTGTTTTTCCCTAAACAAAAAAAAAAGAAAGACTTTGATAAACAATAACAAAAATAATGGTGGAGCCCTTGAAAGACTTCTGTTCAGTATTTTCGGGGAACTAGTAAAACTCTAGAAAGCTATACCACTTCATTAACAAAACCATTCCCCGTTTGGAAGTCAAAAAAATCATATCACTATTTCATATGTACACTGGTAGTCTTAATTAACATCTTGCATAGCAATGCTTCTTTGATAAATTTCTTTGATTACTGATTAAATCGAGTTAAATGACAACACCAAAGCCACATAAAAATTAGCTCTGAACATTATCAAGTTACTAGCCATTTGCAATGTCAAGAAGTTGCTCAAGTACTGTAGATTTGAAAAATAGAAGATGGAACTGAAGGGAACAATCCAAAATAATAGCCCCACAAAAGAACCACCGGGCATACCCTTTGAGGATTTATTCCAGCAGCCGCAACATATAAATCCAACTTTCCAATAGCAATGCCAATACCATGCACTCCCAGATCACCTAGGCCCAATATCCTGCTTCCATCAGTCACTACTATCATGTCAACCTGCAACAAGATGGACCAATTCAACAATTCTGTTTATTTTAAACTGTACAAAAAACATAGATGCACTATACCTTCAAGGAAATTTAGTGCGTGAACACTGGACAAGCACCAACACATACCTGATCAGCTGGCCAATTGTATACCATGGACATCATTTCCCCACGATCTTCTGCACTAAAATACATTCCCCTTGGGCGTCGATACAAGCCACTGTAGTTTTGGCAAACAAGTCCAACAGTTGGTGTGTAGACGATAGGTGCATATTCCTCAATGTTATCTATTAATACCTACCAGATTACAAACGAGACAACATAAGAAAACCACTTTGAAAAATTTTTCCCTCGAAAAAAGGCAGAAGCTCAGACATTCATTAAAGAAGAAAGTAATTTTATATCTCAGTTCAGTCACATCAAAAGCCATGAAATTATAAGCTAAAACAAACACCAACTAGAAGTTTTTTTTTTTTGACATGGAAAAACCCACTTCCATTATATTCATAATGGAAAGCAATCAAACAGGAAGTTTAAGGTTCCAGCTGAACGAGACAAAAGGAACGAGAAAACATCAGTTCTACATAACTTTGAAAAAGTTATACTCAAATATGTTTGACACTCTCTAATGAATTTAGAAGAAGATCTGTAAACATTCATTTAAATCAAATCTACAATACACATATCAATTATTCCTGAGAGCAAGTACACGCAAAGCAGAAATAAGGTGCCTACATGAACGTGTGGGCTGTGTGAAGGTACACACCTTGTAGTACATGGTTTCATTTCTGTCATGTAATCTATTGAGGATGCGCCATTTTGCCAATGGGTAAGTATCAGACGGGCCATCTTTTACATATCTCTGCAGCCTTTGTATATCAAGCACTGTAACCAAAGTAAATTCAAATGATGAAATAAATTTTACCAGATGCTGTTACAGTCTGTTTCTGTAACGGTGCTTTTCCCAAAGAGCTTATGGAGTTATTGGAAAGCCATCTCCCAGCTAGTGTAGCAACATTCTAATGAATCTCCTCTAGTTGTGAATAACAGCGTGCAACTTCTGCACTTGAGTGTTTGGGTGATGAACATGTTAAACCTCGTTTTAACTTTAGTCAGGGAAACCATTTTTGGGCTTCAAGAGAAGTTTTAAGCATAGAAAAAAAATCAGCCAACCTCTATAAAATTACAGCATGGTAGCACCCGTCACATCCAAATGCTAGCTGATCCGAGCATTTGCTGGGCTCACTCGATATTTAAATTCAACCTAGCTTCCCTGGGGGAACAGATCCGATAATCTAGCCACCCTCTAAAACACCACCACCTTTCGAAGTACTCCACTCTACGCAACAGCCCTGGATCCCGCGGCGATTCATGCAGCGAGTGGCAACCGAAATGGCGAACCAAGGAAACGACCTGTCAGAGGATGAGCGAGGCGCACGTACTGAATCGGTCGATCTGCTGCTGCGAGGAGACGACGTTGGGCGGGAGCAGGCCGCGGAGGCCAAGCCGGTCCCTCTCCGTCTCCGAGAACGCTGTACCCTGCACCATCACCACCACCAGCGGAAGCAGCAGGATCAGAATCCGAAGCCAAACCCCCTCACACGCACGCGCGCGGGGATCACGGAAGGCACGGACGCGCGTACCCTGTTGTACCAGGGGTCGTGGAGGATATCGGGCCCGCGCTTGTGGAGGACGACGGGGCGGTGGCACTCCGCCGTGAGGTACCCGCGCGACGCCGGGGAGAGGATGCGTCGCAGGCGGTCGACGGCGAGGGATCGTCGGAGGTTCCGCGAAAGGGTCGCCATCCCGCGCCGCGGCGGCTGCTTCTCTCGCAGGCAGGTCTTTTGCTGGTGCGAGCTCTACCAGCGGAGGCGTAGCATTTATTCGTATTTCCGCGTAAGAGGCGACGGCCGACGGCGACGTGTTCCAACTATTCTGCTGTGTGGGGCCCGTGCCCGTGCCGTGACTGTCGTCGGCGACCGGCGACGCGGTGGGACTTTGCTCCTGCCGGAGGAGGAAGAGGCTGCCCGGTTGGCTGACGCGCGAGCCCCTGCCGCCGACGCCGCGGAGGGGAGCGAGATCTTGCTCGAGTCTGCGCCGTTCTCCGTTTCGTACCAACGGCCTCTTGCGGCGGTTTGAGATCTGGATGATAATGGCTCCAGTCGATGGAAAATGCAGCGTGGAATCAGGGTTGATGTTACCGATTGAGGCGGAAGCCGGGCCACGACAATTCAAAGAAAACCGCTCGAATTACCTCTTAAAATTCAAACTTAAAATTTGATGAAATTCTTTTAAATGCTATAATAAAGCAAGTGGTTTTTCTATTTAGTGAAAATAATCGAAAAGACCCAACGGTTTTAGAGGGATTACCTAATGATTTTTAATTTTAGTTATAAGACTTGTATTTATAAATTTAGCATAAGAAATACTTTTAGAATATTTATTTATTTATTACAATTGATTAAATTTATAAAAATATTTCGTCAAATACATGTATGATCAAACCAAGATGTAAACTTATTGTGGGACAGAAATAAATCAAGATATCTCTACAAACTAGTAGGACTACAATAATTATAGGATTACATTCACTATAGTATTTACGACAACTGAGTAGAAATTTTATTATCTCCGTTCCAAAATATAAGTATTTTTAGGTTTAGATAAAATTAACTTTTTAACTTTGACTAATAATATTTAAAAAATTACATAATTTTTAATATAAAAATATATTTTTTATGAAAGCTTATTTCATGATGAATAAAAAAAATAATTTTATATAATAAAATATTATTAATTTTATATTATTAATAGTTAAAAGAATAAAAGTTTGACTTTCACTAAACTTTAGAAATGCTTATATTTTAGAACGGATGAAGTATTGTTTTTCTAAAGACAATACACTCCAACAGGCAGGTGAATTTTGAGTACTTAAAATAAGATTTAAGTAGTAGCTAAATTAATATAGGTAGTCAAAAACGTTCTAACTCCCACAATAGATATAATCACATATGTAAAAAAATTTAAATATGTCATATTATTTTGATTTATGACCTATGAAGTTATTTTAGCTAGCCCGTTTATAAACTAGATTTAAACTCCATCGAACCTGTACACCAGCAACCGAAAACAAGGCGAGAGCGAATCCGCCACACCAGTGGCACGTCGTTGCCTCACGATCGTTCCTGCAGCAGCCATCGTGAGATCGCTTGTTTCGGCCAATACCGAGCCATCGAGAGCATCCTGCCTGCAGCGGCCATCAGGCTGCACCGCTGCCATCGTGAGATCGGTCCTGCACAGCCATGTGAGATCGCTTATTCCTTCGACAGACAATTGTGCTTTGGTCACTGCATGGCACGCGCACGCACGGGGGAACATTGGCACGCGGAGGAAGAATTCCGACGTATAGGTCGATCTCACGACCGGGTACCAGTTTGGGTGAAATTGGCGGTAGTTAAATTTAAGTATAACTCATATAGTTATCTGGTGGACACTAATGCGCAGGTTTCTTTATAAAGAACGTTTCCGAGAGAAAAAGTTGACGAAAAAGATACCGTGTCCTACGGTTTTCAACAAAATTCGTAAAGAAAGATTCTTTCTCTAGGAATCTATTTACTAAATCATGTGGGTCAGTTAAAAAAAAAAATTCAAAGCCTGGCTACCAGGCTGGTTAGCCAGCACCAGCCGCTGTGGCTTCCTGCCGCCGCCCAATGCCCGCCAACGGTCGTCCGTCGTCGAAATCTCACCGCCGCTGTGCACCGTGGCGCCTGTCGACCTGCAACCCCCGCTGCCGAGGTCCCAGCGCCGTCATGAGCCACCCTCTCGCCGGCGAGCGCCGCGCCCTGCCGCAGAGTCGCAGCCCAAGGTTGCCGTGCTGCCCGCGTTGCCTATAGCTGGCCGTGGCGCCTGCTCGCCGTCGAGGACTCTGCGCCGCGTGTTGTCGAGGCTGCGCGGCGCTGTGCGCTGCCCTCTCGCCGCTGAGCGCTGCGATATGCCGTAGTGTCGCAGCCCGACGTCGCCGTGCTGCCCTGGTGCGCCGGCCACTTGCTGCGTCATGCCCGTCGTCCCCTAGTGCGGCGGCTCGCCTCTGCTGGTGCGCCTCGCACAGCCCCTCCGCTGCGCTGGCCCGCCGCTCGATTGCTCACGCGCCTTCTGCCCACTCGTCGTGGCCGACGCCCTGCTGATGCGCCTCCGCTGCAGGCCCCCGCTTGCTGCCGTTGCTGCGATTTTGAGAGAGGGAGAGAGATGAGAGGGGTCAGAGGGGTGACGAGGGGATGGAAAATTAATTAAAAGGGAGAAGAGAGAGAAGAGAGGGGGTGCTAGAAATTTTGAAACGCATGGAAGGGAGCTAATTTTCCTAGAAACAAGGACAACCGCGGGAAAGAGACTGCTTTCATCAGGAAACAGGTAAAATCATAGGGAAATAAAAATTTTTCCTCCGGTTACGAAAGCTTTTGGTGGGAAACAATATTTCCCTAGGGCGCAAAATAAATTTTAGGGAGCGAAAGAGTTTTCTAAGCAAACCTGTTTCCAGTAGTGAAAGGGACGTTTTTACCTTCTAATATTTAAATTAGTATTTAGGTATGCCATTTAGGTCGTTGCTGGGAGTGCTCCAAGAAACCTTTTTCTAGATCACAGAATGTTAGTACTCCACTAGGAAATCGGAAAACAAAACTGTTGAATTAATCCAAGTTAACAATTAATGTACTAGACTTGTCACACTAGATCAGTAGCTCATAGTAGTGACAGTATTTTCTTATTGTTTGGATGCAAAGTGTTTATTGTGTTTTTCTTTTAGAATATTTACTACTATAGTTGTATCAAAAATTTTACTTTGGAAAGTGAGAAGGTGATTGGATGTAACAAATTTTGTAGTTCTAAAAGCTACTCTATATTATTAAAAAAGAATGTAGCTATTTTATAGTTTTGAAATTTTCATCTTTGTTATTTCTTTTTAAATTATAGTTTTATTTTACGTTAACTTTTAAAACCATAGTTTCTTCATATTTAATATTTAAAACTATTGTACCCAAACATGACAGCTAGAAACACTGGATCATTGTACCGTGTTTAATTTCGGAAAACATATCAAGGGCTTTCGTGCCATCTTCCCTTCGGCCTCCTCCGCTTGCGCTAATAAACGGCAGGCGCCGATCTCGGAGGCCACGCCCAGAGGAAGGGGAAGCCGAGCGCAACACTCGCCAGCGCGAGAGACACGGAGCGGACGCGCACACGCCGACAGCGCGAGATCCTCCCCTCCCGTCTCGCCCCCACCCTCTCACCCGCCCGCCAGCCGGATCCGATCCGACTTGACCTCGCCACCGCCACCGGAGAAGGGAGAGGAGGAGGAGGCGGAGATGGCTCCCGTTTCGGCGCTGGCCAAGTACAAGCTGGTCTTCCTCGGCGACCAGTCCGTCGGCAAGACCAGCATCATCACCCGCTTCATGTACGACAAGTTCGACAACACCTACCAGGTGCGCCTACCGTTCCGTCTTTTCCCCTCGCTTCCGATCGCTCGCATGCTCTTCGTCTCGCTTGATCTCGCCGCGCCGAGGGGAAGCTCGGTTAATTGGTTGGATCCGATCAGACGGCTCAGATCCGGCGCCAGCCGGCGGGTTGGAATGATCCGGACACGAGCGATGGGATTCGGATCTCCTCCTGGCCGGAATGGATCTTGGCAGTTTCAATTTATTCTTTTTTTATTTTTGCTGGTGCACGGTACCTTTGTCTAGGAGGAACATTGGCTTGTCGGGAGATGTGTAGATCACTATGATAAAAGTAGGTGCAATTTTACGCTGTTTTAAAATGTGCAATGAACTTGCTGTCCTATAGCATATGCCATGATTTGGCGCTGTCTGCACTTTTGTAGCGTATTTGTCATTTGAATCCTTTATTGTGTGAGAAATGATCCACTGGCAATGTTATGATTGCACAGAGGCTCTCATATGTTGCTCCATTATGCAGCGCACAACACCTGATCTAGTGAGTGTTTTAGGATCTCGACAGGGATGTTAATGGCTCGCCGCTTAATTTTGTCCATGAAATGCTAGCTTGGTAAGTTGTAAATGTAACGAATCCTAGTTGATTTTCTGTTATGGGACGGTAGCTTGATGTTTTTTTTTTGGGGGGGAGGGGGGGTATATTCTATCCTGGGGCTTGGCTCAATGTGAAACACTGCATGTTGTGAGCCATCGTGAGTACATTGGCCTTCAAAATCAAAGGCAATGTATAAATGTATAATCTGAGTGTAAAAACTTGATGGTTTTGCAGTGATCATGTTTTTCTTGAACTCTCTACTAATGTTTGCTTACCAAACTCAGAGGAATGGAAGCTTGGGTTTTGTTTGTAATTGTACATTTGTATACCAGCGGCGTTCAAAATTTGTTCCTCTGCATGCAGGCTACCATTGGTATTGATTTTCTATCGAAGACAATGTACCTTGAAGATAGAACTGTGAGACTCCAACTCTGGTATGGTCACAGCTTATTAACTGTCATCTGTTATTGAGATGCCTCTTTTGGATTCCCTTACTAATGACCTTAAACATTTTGTTTTCTTTCTTTGCAGGGATACGGCTGGTCAGGAAAGATTCAGGAGTTTGATTCCAAGCTATATCAGAGACTCTTCAGTTGCTGTCATTGTATTTGATGTTGCAAGTAATCTATCTTTCTCTTCCTGTGTGCATATCCATGTTTTCTTCTTAAGTTGCTTGTAGACCCACCAGGGTATAGGTATATGAGATAGTAATTTTCATAAGCATATTTTTATATCAGGCATAGCAATATTCTTTCTTATCTTGTTTATTTCATGTGGTAGGCAGGCAGTCTTTCTTGAATACTTCAAAGTGGATAGAGGAAGTCCGCACTGAGAGGGGAAGCGACGTTATCATTGTGCTTGTTGGGAACAAAACTGACCTTGTCGACAAGAGGTGGGTGGTAACTCATCCATTATCTTTTTTTATGGTCCTATTGGTACTCTGCATATGTTTTGAAAGCTGATGAATGCGCTTTAGTCACACTATAGTTCAGTTGGAACCTTTTCTTTTTTATGATATATGAGATGGAGTTCTCGTTACATCACTTTTGTAACCTTGCTGATATGTCCACTGAAATAGGCAGTTTGGTTGTGTTATTCATTGGACTGTTAATTGTTGGTGCTCTTAATCCTATTATAAAAGCTCTATAATTGGGCTTTGGATTTAAATTGGATGTGGTGCTTAAAAAAATGTGAGTAACCTCGTGACATGTGCCTTTGCTCATCTTGATGAGACATCAAACGCATTATTCTGAACTGCATACTTTTTTGTGACACACGTAGCACAAAGCATCAATCAATATATGGAAACTTCTAGTTCTGGTTGACTCTTTTATTCAGATCAATTTTTTTATTCTAGTGGCTAAATTGACATTCTTAGTTGTGGCTGATTGGTACAATTGAGTGGCTTCAAATCAATCTCATTTCGGTTATATTTGTCATGTAAATGGGAAAGACATATTTCATAAAGAAATGTAAAACCTAAAGACAAGCTGTACCTGCTCTTTGTATGCTATATTCTCCTTTTGTCAATTAAGTTCTTAAGTTCCACTGCACCTAAGTTATGATATTTAAAAGACAAATTAGGCAGGATGTAGATATGGTGCCATCATGATTTCCATGCTACGTTTGTTTCAGTTGTTTGCTTGTTACTTTGATTATGTGACTTGTTGGAATGATGTGCATATTGTCAGAACTTTGACTTTTCAGGATTTGCAGTATATGAGTATCTCCTTTGCAAACTTGGCCATTGTGATGTTTGAATATTTTATATAGTTAATTGCATGTTTTATGGGCACTAATTATATTTTGCTGCCAGATATTTGTGATTTTATGTACCTTTTTTGTAACCTGAACTGTTATCTGACATACACTACTATTTGGTGCTGTTATGCCATTTTAACACAATACCATTTTTCATTAGCTAGTAGTACCAATTATTCCCTCCATTCTTGAATATAACGTTAAACACATAAATCTAGCTGTCCAAAGTGTTATATATTTAAAAGAGCTGTTTTGCCTCGATATTTTGCTTAAAGTGACTTCTCATAAAACAGGCAAGTCTCAATAGAGGAAGGAGAAGCCAAAGCGAAGGACCTCGGTGTGATGTTTATTGAAACCAGTGCTAAGGCCGGATTCAACATTAAGGTATGTTCAGAAATATATATTTTTTACGTCTCTTTAAATCTTTCAAGTTGGGTTGAATACCTTTAAGGCTGTTAAATGTTTTTCTGCAGTCCAATTAAGTGTTGTTTTCTTTGGAAAGGGCACATATTTTACTGTGAATGTAATGTTTACATGCTTGTTTATTTGCATTAACCACCAATATCTGGTGAACAGGCGCTGTTCCGTAAGATTGCAGCTGCACTTCCTGGTATGGAGACCTTGTCCTCAGCGAAGCAGGAAGACATGGTTGATGTCAACTTGAGGTCTGGTAATGCGAACTCAGCCCAATCTCAGGCTCAGGCTGGGGGATGCAGTTGCTAGTTCCAGTGACGAACTGCTCATGATATCATGACCCAGAGCATCAGAACGTGTTCCTTGTACTTCTCTCAGGAAGGAGAGTTGATTATCTCTCCAGTGAACCCCATCTGAGTAGGTTCAGTGAACGGACCAAATACCATTTGCGTTGGAAAGATACATTTTATGAATTACTAGTGTTGTTTTTCAGTGGACTAAGCTAGCAACAGTGTATAGTTGGGTTGGCACTGCAAAGTACTACGGTTTCCATTGGCTGCTAGAGCTAGTGATTGGTTCTTATCGAACTCGTATTTCTATCTCTATTGCTGTTAGCCTGTGTCCTGACTACTATGGTGTGCTTGACACATACTGGGATTTTTGTAAGTTATAATAAAAGCCTGCACGACTATAGCCGTATATTATCAACAGATATTTGAGCATCGAAAGAGGCGCGCTGTCAAATTATCAAATGTGCTGGAGTCGCCAGGGACCCCTTGCATAGTTGTCTTTTAACTAAGCATGAATCTGTACCTCTTGCATAAAAGTCGAACTATAGGTGTAATTTTTTTTAAAGCATGCATGAATTCATCAACAGAGTAGTAACATACATATAGGAATTCAAGCATTTTAATGAGAAGAACGGAGCAAACAGCAGTTATAATATCCTCTCCTGACTTAGGAATCGATCATGTCATTTCTGACTTCTGATTGGTGTTTTCAGTGTTGCGTTTGATAATGTTGCAGATGGTTGTTATTCATATTGTACACCATACTTCTTGTTGTAGATGATGCTTTTTAATAATGAATGAATCGATTTGTTGCGTAAGTGGATGTTACATTTTCACCTTTAACTTAGAGTCACAGGTAGCTTTATAGTATAATCAGAAGCCACAACAGATGACTCCGAATAAGAAATCATTGAACTCTCAGTAAAAATAAATGTATCACTAAAAGACGTCACAGGAAGAGGTGCCAAAGAAGAACGATATAAAAGTGAAAACGTAATAGGTGTATCAAGAAAGTTGTAAAAAGGACAAAGATTCAACCAAAGAAAGTTGTAAAAAGGACAAAGATTCAACCAAAGAAGCAGAAGAATCATCAGTCGAAGGACATGAATAGAAAGGTCTATACTCATCAAAAACGACATCCCTATGCTTATCCTACGACCAACAGGATTTCAACAACGATACCCTTTATGCTCAGCATTATACCCTAGAAAAACATACTCAACGGACTGAGCAGTTCGCTTTGTGCGCTCACGAGGGGCAAGCAGTGCATAGCATACACAGCTAAAAAGATGAAGACTTGAGTAGTCAGGGTTCTTGCCACAAAGACGTTTAAGAGGTATCCCACCTTGAAGAGCAGAAGAAGGTTGTATGTTGATCAAATAAGTGACGGTGGAAACAGCTTCAGCCAAAAAATGAGGAGAGACGGAGGAAGCAAGCATGAGAGCGCTCAAGTAGATGATAATGCTTGTACTCAGCAACACCATTTTGAGCATGAGCCTTTGAAAAGGAAATTGAGCAAGAGTGTCCTGCTCAGAAAGAACCCAACTAAGGGCGTCCGACAGATACTCGGCTGTAGAATCTGCACGAAAAACATGAATAGGAGTGTCAAAGTGGGTGCGGACCATAGCTGCAAACATCTTATAGATGAATAAAACCTCACTACGATGCTTCATAAAATAAATCTAAGTATGACGAGAAAAATCATCTATAAAAATAATATAATATCTGTGACCCCTTTAGAGGTAAAAGAGCTAGACCCCAAACATTTGAATGAACAAGATCAAAAAGACACTCAGACACTGACTCACTATGATGATAGGGAAGCTGAATCTGCTTTCTCAAATGACATCCTTGAAACTGTGTAAAGACTCAAGACCAGAAACTGGACCTAAAAGACCACAACGAATCAAAGTGGATAGATGAGAACTACACAAATGTTCTAGACGATGATGCTACTGGGCAAAAGACGACGTCGATGAAGTAGCCAAGGCTGAACCAACATGACTGACAGAAGCAACGGAAGGAATACGAAGCCAGTCAAGCTCCCAAAGGCGCTGAGAATCACGACGACGGGGCTAGTATCAACCAGGTGATTTGTGTGACGATACTGAACATAGCAAGGCAGAATAAAAAATAACACGACAGTTATAGTCAGTAATCTGGCCAGCGGACATCAGTTACATGGTCATCAGGAACAGAAAAAGAGTCAGCGAGAAGATTTCATTGCCCTACAACAGGAAGAGAGGAACCATCAGTGGTACAAACAAAAAGAGAACTAGAAAGAAGAACAAAGAGAGGTGAGATGAGTGGCACGAGGAGTCATATAGAAAGAAGCACTAGAGTCAAGAATTCAAGTAGTAATACCTGAAGTAGAAGATGATCCCTGAATAGAAGACTGAGAAGCACTAGCAGAATCTGTAGGTGCAGACGACTGAGTCACAAAACTAGCAGCTCTAGCTGGCACAAAGGCCACAAGGTGACCAAGCAGCCTAGAAAACTCATGTGTCTCAGAACCAGCTGAACTCCACTGAGAACCTACGGTACTAGGACCTTCAGAACCCTGCGAAGAACGACGAGCACGTGCTTACTCCATAACATGTACATCCTTACCACAGTGATCGCAATGAAAACCACGTCCACATATTCCTCCAGAAGGAGCTAAAACTCCCGACACAGCTGGGGAGCAGTAGAAAAACGAGAGGCAGACTGAGCAGCCAAAACTAAAGCTGATTGCAACAAGCCAGCAGTATGAAGATGCATCTCCTCATCCCGAACAGCAGCCAAAGCATCCATCAGAGACACACCAGGGTGACGAGCAAGAAGCTGAGCGTGAAGAGGCTTAAACTCAGCACATAGGCGGGTCAAAAAATTGTAGGTACGACGAACCTCCAATGCAGCCTGCTGATCTCTGCACGCCTCACATCTGCTGGGTGAAAAAGGCTGAGACAAACCATTAAGCTGACGCCACACAGTGGAGAGCTGAGCATAAAAATAATTCACTGAGGCATCTCCTTGCTGCAGAAGGTGCTCCTGATAAAGTGCAGGAATATACAGTGACTAACCTGAGGGCTCATAGTGGCGATGAATAAAAGCCCACATCTGACGTGTAGTCTCAAAGTCAACGATCTCTACTGCAAAGCAATCCTCCATACTGGCAGTAAGAATGGCAGCAACATGAGCATCCTCATCCAGTCACATCCTGTGGGCACTAAGCTGAGAATCGTAAGATGCCATAACATCATTATGATCATCAGTGAGCTGCTTCTTCTCTGCATCAGTAGCTTTCTCTAGGAAGACAAGCGGTGCAACAGAAGGTGGACAATCTGGACAAAAAGAATGAAAGATTGCATTTGGACAGAGAGAAAAATGACCAAGAAGGAAACACTGACTTTTAAATCATTGAAGGGATTCTCTCTAGATTTATTTATCAGTGTATTATAGGTGTAGAGATTAACAGATATCTTTTACTCCCTCCTTATCAATTTATTTGATGTTTTAACCATCTCACACATATTAAGGAGAGCCTGTTGAATCATTTAATATGATAGCAGAAGCCAATCTCTTCGGATCCCCTCCTCCCAACCTCCCAGCCATGCGCTGCTATTAGTACTCCTCCCGCAAGCTCCCAGCGACGGGACTTCACTCCTGGACCCATGGCGACTTGCGATCACTTTCTCCGTTGACGTGACTTGCGAGGGCTGCGTACCGGAGAACGTCAACTAATCTGAGAAAAATTTGGAGCGTAGAACGTAAGGAATTTTGGGAGGAAGGAGTAATAAATAAATAAAAAATTGAGCCTCCCAGAGGTTCCCAAAAAACGGGGTAGCTATTTGGCACCATGGGATCCGTGCATGCATGCTACATCAAACGTGCTAAAAGACAATGACAATGTCATTCAGCGTCCACGCATGCATCTTGTTCTGGAGATGAACTCACGTTGATGATTAATGCTCTAGTTTTGTCAAACAGTGAACACACATTAAATGAAAAATATAAATAGTCGCACTAATTGAACTGTCGTCACTAATTTCGCTTTACCTGTATCACAATTAACGGCATCATGCATAAATTTATGATGCAGATTCTAACAAGCATTGCAATGCATACGCTGATCTTCTAATTACATGCCACGTACGAGTATCATAACCTACTGTTTAATCAATTTATCCCATACATGTAAAGAAAATTGGACTCCTACGAAATATTCCGACAACTGCTCGCAAAGGAACGAGGTAAAGCTCATCACGCATGTCTCCACGAACTCGCAGCGCAGCTTGAGGCTTCCTCACGCGGGCCCACAAACCAAATGACACGGGATGCTCTACCTGAGCCGCCGCCATTCCACCGCTCCAGGCCTCGCGAGCCGCTGTCACCGCTCGCGCAGCAACCCTAGTGGCGGACTGCCGAAGGGGCAGGCGATCAACTGCACTGGGTGAGACGGCGGCCGGAGCCACAGCGTGCACGTCGCCTTCACGCGATGGATTCTGGTTCTCCTCCCTCAGCGCTTTCGGCCGTCGGAGCAGAACCTCATCGTCGTGCTGACCGCAGGTACGGACGAGGGGCTCCACCTTGATCGCCATGGCCCACCTTCACCTTCACACGCCACTCTCGGCTACACCTGTACGACAGAGCACCGTCAACCTTACCCACGGATTCACTCCACCTCGGCTCCTTCATCCCCGTTAGAGCGAAGCCTCTCAACCACTGCTGACCTCCTCAGCGGCGTCAGCGCTTTCAGTCGTCGAAGCGAAGACTAAACCATCACCAGCCTCATCGTCGCGCCGAACGCAGGTACGGAGGAGGGGCTCCACCTCGCTCGCTGTGGCCCGCCTTCACCTTCTCGCGCCACTCTCGGCTACACCTGTACGACGAAGCACCGTCAACCTTACCCACGGATTCAACTTCTCCACCTCGGCTCCTTCATCCCTGTCGAAGCGAAGCCTCTCAACCACCGCTGGCCTCCTCGACGGCGTAAGCGCTTTCGGCCGTCGGAGCGAAAACTAAACCATCACCAGCCTCATTGGCGCGCCGACCGTAGGTACGGAGGAGGGGCTCCACCTATGCCACTCTCGGCTACACCTGTGCGACGAAGCACTGTCAACCTTACTCATGGATTCAACTTCTCCTCGGCTCCTTCATCCCCATCAGAGCGAAGCCTCTCAACCACCGCTTGCCTCCTCGACTGCGTCAACGCCTTCTCCCATCGGAGCGAGGCCTAAACCATCACCAACCTCATCGGCGCGACGACCGCAGGTACAAAGGAGGGGCTCCACCTCAATCGTCGTGACTCACCTTCACCTTCCCGCGCCACTCTTGGCTACACCTATGCGACGAAGCACCGTCAACCTTACCCACGGATTCAACTTCTCCTCCTCGGCTCCTTCATCTTTGTCGGAGCGAAGCCTCTCAACCACCGCTGGCCTCCTCAGCTGCGTCAGCGCCTTCTCCCGTCGAAGCGAGGCGTAAACCATCACCAGCTTCATCGGCGCACCGACCACAGGTACGAAGGAGGGGCTCCACCTCGATCGCCGTGGCCCACCTTCGCCTTCACACGCCACTCTCGACTACACCTATGAGAGCACCTTGCTGCTGCTCCAGCAGTCACGGGCGTTCCATAGGCAAGCAACAAGCATTAAAATTGTTTTCTCTCCATGTCCATCTTGATCAATACTGACAGTTCTGATACGTAATGCATTCTCTTTGCAGACTGAAACCTATAAAAGGACACAAATTCCACTGAGTGCTGATTTCGTGATTCGTGATGGCAATGGCTCAGATCCATATCACGTATGTTATCCTTGTCTTGATCGAGTTTCAGCTTGTTGTTAGTTCAAGCCTCATTTATGCATGGAAGGAGGTGTATTTTTTTGAAAGAACTGGAGGGGCGAACCCCTACAAAAATTTATTGAACTAAATATAAAGGAGGTATAAAGCAGAAGAAGACAACAAAACAAAAAAAAAACAAAAGAAGAAAAGGCAGAAGAAAAGAAAACCAGCGATCAGGCGTGAAGAGAGATCCAGTCTTGAAGTTGGTCCAAGAGCCTTGGGCGGACTCTATGAGAAAGCAGCCTCATCTCCTTCCAGAAGAGAGCTATACTTCTTGAGTGCGAGGGGTCCTTTGAGTTAAAGATCCAATCATTAAGGGATTTCCAAATACTCCAACACAGAAGAATAGTTATGTCCATGAAGAAGGAAACATCAAGTCTAGATTTGAGCCAATGAATGGTCTAGAAAACGTTAAGTCTTCTCGGGATGGTGATGCCTAGAAGCTGCCAAATGTTCTTGGCAAAACTACAGCTGAAGAAGAGGTGTTTGATCGACTCCTCTCGTTGCCGGATACAGAGCTCACAAGAGTAAGAATCTAGGTGCATATTCCTATGCCTGAGAGTGCTTCTAGTATTAAGTCTAAACTGGAGTAAGAGCCAGAAGATGACTTTATGTTTGGGCTGCACTGAGGAATGCCAAATCCATAGAATCGCAGGTTGAACTGTGATAGTCCCCAAGAGGAACCTGTAGGCCTTTGCTGATGAGAATAACCCATGCTGCCCAATGAGTTTCCAACCATTCGGCTCCTGAGAGAGGTGGAGACTGCTGATTTCTTGAGAGAGGCATTGAAATTGTCCAAAGGCTTCCTCACTTAATGGCAGGTGAAAGAGGCTGGTAAAATCCTGCTGCTGTAGAGCTAGCTGAAGGGTTAAGTTATCATTTCTCGCGAAGGAGCAAAGATGTTGATGCTGCACACACCAAGAGGTTCCATTGATTGAAACTTTCCAAAAGAGCAGCGAGGATCCATCTCCTACAGAGGCTGAAGTAATCCCTTTGAATTGATCGATAAGCTTAACTAGATCTTTCAACCAAAAGGTGCTCCGAACTTGCTGGCCTGAAAGCTAACCATTATAATAGTAGTTGTCCCAAAGTAGTTGGACCCAAGGGATAGGAGCCTTGTTATAAAACTTAGAGAGAAACTTCATCAAGAGAGCTTGGTTCTGGGTTCTAAGTTTCAAACTCCCAACCCACCTTGAAGCTTGGGCCTTGTGACTAGTTTTCAAGCTGCCAAGGGCCTTTTTCAACCATTAATATCATATCCTCTCCAGAGACAGTGTCTTCTATATTGATCAATCTGACTTATAACTGATGCAGACAGCTTCAGAATGCACATGTAAAAAGTAGGAAGGGATGAAAGAACTGAGTTAATCATTTCCAATTTGCCAGCTTGGGAAAGGAAGAGGGAGCAACCAGAGAGTCTTCTTTCCACTTTTTGCACCATGGGAAGGAAGGCAAAAACTGATGGCCTGGTTGTTCCAAGAGGAAGCCCAAGGTACACGAAAGGCATAGACCCTGGCTGATAGTTCAAGTTTGCAGCTAGCAAGTCAAGACGCTGAGGAGAAACATTAATAGGGTACATGAAGGACTTGTTGTAGTTAACTTTAAGCCTCGTAGAAGAAGCAAAGGTTTGTAAGAGAGCTTTGAGAGCAACCAGTTGCCTATGGCAAGCTTGCATGATCAGAAGCGTGTCATCTGCATACTGAAAATTGAAAAATCAGGTCCTGCTCTAGCTTGAAGAGGGAGGTGGAAGATACCTTGCGCCAAAGCTTTGTTCATTATGGGCTGAAGAAGTCAGCTGCAAGGACAAAGAGGAGAGGAGAAAGAGGATCTCCTTGCCTAACTCCTCTCCTATAGTGGAAAACCTTCCCTGGTATTCCATTAAGAAGAACCAAAGAGGTAGTAGATTGAAGGATACTGGAGACCCAGCTAAGCCACTTTTCTCCAAAATCCTTAGCCTTGAGAATCTCGAGGATAGCTTGATGTTCAATTTTATCAAAGGCTTTCTCAAAATCCAACTTAAGTAAGATGATTTCTTTTCCCGATTTCTGGCAGAGATGAAGATATTCAAAAGCCTAAGCCAAACAGTCCTGAATGGATCTGGTTTTAATGAAACCATATTGATTCCGGTGGACCAACTGAAGAATAACCGTTTGAAGTCTATTAGCTAGCAGATTGGTGATGACCTTGAGAGGAGGAATTGATCAAAGAGATTGACCTAAAATCATTGACTTGTTGCGAATTATCAATCTTGGGGACCAGAGTTATAAAGGAGCTATTGATACTTTGCAGGCAAAAGTTTCTAAAGTGAAAAGCTGCAACTAAATCATAGAAGTCAGCGGCAAGAATTGGCCAACAACGCTTCAGGAAGTCAGCATTAAACCCATCCGGCCCCAGAGATTTCCTTATGGGCAAATAAGATATAATATTGTTGATCTCGTATAAGGAGAATGGGGACTCTAAACCTTGTAAGTCTACATCCTGAGAAAGAAGGTTGCTTAGGTCAAGAAACATCTTCTCAAATTCTTGAGATCCCAATCTGTCCTTGAAAGCATTCCAGAGGAGAATTTGTTTATCATCATGTGCCGTGATCACATTCCCCAATGAGTCATTCAAAGCGGCAATGGCATTTCTTCTATGATTAACAGAAGCTTTTGAATGAAAGAATTTGGTGGGAGCATCTCCCAGCTTAGCCCACTTGATATCTCCCCTTTGCTTCCAGTAGATTTTCTTGCTATGCAGAAGCCTTTGGTGATGGATCTTAAGTAACTCTCTGAAGTTCCATTACTCCAGAGTACAGTCTCTACTTTTTTCCAACAAATCCAGGAAGTAGAGAAGCATGTCTGAGTTTGAAGTAGATGTAGTTAGATTGGCAAAGGATGGAGCCCAAGTTTTCAAATCTTGTCTAAATCTCTTGAATTTGACAGTTAGTCTGCACGCAATGTCCTGCTGAGAGACAGGTGAGTTCTAAGATTTCTCAACTAAGCTAAAAAAAACCATCCAAATCCATTCAGCGAATGTGAATAGCCGCGGTTTTGGAATCGAAATAGTGATGGTGAGCAAACAGGAAATGTGGTCTGAGGTGGTTCTTGAAAAAGCCATTGCTTCAGTAGCTGGGAAGTCAACTGTCCAGCTAGCTGAGGAGAAGAACCAGTCAAGCTTCTCTAAAAGAGGGTTTTGCTGCATGTTGGACCAGTGTACTTTCTACATTTGAGAGGAATTTCTATGACACCAAGGCCACTAATGGCTTCATTGAAAGCCAGCATCTCCGAGGGGTTACCCCCTGGTTTGATCCTATTATTCGGCCCCCGGATCAGATTGAAATCCCCAACAATTAGCCAGTTGCAGTCTTCATCTCTGTCAATTTCTTTAAACCAACTGAGGAAAGTGGTTTTTTTGAGCCGGATCACAGGGGCCATAGATGTTTGTAAGGATCCAACTAGTGTGCGAATGAACTGATTCCAGACGGACTGAGATGCTAAATTCATTCTGAGATTCTAATTCTCCTTTGAAAAGAGAACTTTTCCAAATTGTGATACAACCTCTAGATGCCCATGAGAAGGAAGAAACACGGAACTATCAAAAGTGGTGGGACAAAAATTTCTGAGATAAGCAGCATCAAACATTTCTTTTTTAGTTTCTTATAAGCAAATGATATCACAATTGGTTTCTGAGATTTTTGCTCTGATTGCCTCTCACTTGGAATTCGAATTAATACCTCGGATATTCCAATCCAAGATCTTCCAAGTTATTTTGCGGGGATCAGTACCTATTCTAATCAGGGGAGAGTCAAACACAAGATGCCCTCATACATACTATGATGGCCAGAGCACAGCAGCAACAGAAAGATCAAAAGATAAACCACAAAGTGCATGAAGATGAAATATAAAATACGGGTCATCTCCCACATAGCAAGTACACAAAAGCCACAAAAGTCAGCCGAGCAGAGGGTCACAGTAATAAACGAAGGCCCAATTACTACCCTCTTAACAAAAGAATAAAAGAGGGGGGGGGGGGGCAAAACACAAAATAGCAAAAAAAGTCAGCAGGATGAACCACCAAGATCCTGCTACTGCTTCCTGGGCTTCTTAGGGTCGACATCGTCATTGGAAGAGGTTGAGTTGTCGTCCTCCCCGCTTCTGCTGGTCCTTCCAGAGTGACCAATAGCCAGGGTCTTCTTTCTCTTAGACAAGCTTCATCAAAAAGGTCTTCCGGGTTCATGTGATAGAAATCAGTTTCCAATTTTTTCAGGCAGCTGTCGAAAGATTTGGAGCTTGTGGCAGATAAGGAGTACGGTTCTTGCTGAGACATGTTTTCCTTTGAAACCCTTTTTCAGCAGTCTGATTTTATCACTCCTCCTGAGCTCTCTGAATCTAAAATAGGATAACAGATGTAGTAGACCTGGGAGTCTGAGAGAGAGGAGAACTATCACATTCTTCGTCCTCCACTATGCAGGGGCTATTCTGACTCTTACGGTTGAGCTCACCCATACTATTGGTCCCTGGGACAGGAAATCAAGAGCTTTGGAACTCAAAAAAATCTTGGCCTAGTCAGAGTGAGTAGGTGAGGCCAAGAGTGACAGAAAGAAATCCATCCTAGGAGTAGGGACTTGGACCAGCTTGTCTGAAACTTTGATCTGAGAAAAGGAACTTGACCATCTATTTCTATCTAAGAGCACAGGGTCCACTGACTTATTGAAATAGCATAAAGCCCACCTGGAACTGTCCTCTATGATTTGGGAGATCTCCACAGGAGGGTTGTGTTGGAGATCCAAGGCCCCTGCTCCATTGGGGTCTTTATTAAGGTCCATCAAATCATGAGGCTAAGGAGCTGACTCATCCGAGGGAGGAGGAGGATCTTCTAGAGGGATGTCAAGAACATTAGCCTCTTGTTTGTGAGCATTTGACAGATCAACATCCTGTAGCATGCATCTCAAGGGGATCAAGGTCTTCAGGAATAAGATCATTGAGGTCCGAAAGAATGAGGTCCTACATGATCTCATCATTAGGAGCTGGGCCATGCTGCCAAGCACCCCCATGCTCTTGATTCGCTGGAAGACCTGGGCCTTACTGGAAGTGATGGCCACCATGTGTAAACGGTCCAGTGCCCAATTGGCTATATCTAAAGAAGTCAGAAGGCAGGGGGTTACCATTGTCATCAGGAGGGGCAGGGTTCTCATCAGCAGGTAGGTCACCAAGCATTTCTTGCTGAAGAATCTCACACTGAATAGTCCAAGAAAACCTTTGAAAGTATTCTCCATCAGTAAAGACAATGAACTGCGGGACATCTATCAAGTCTGTAACTCTTGCCCGGATGATCATATGTGCAAAGTGTCTCCTGTCATCTTCCTAAAACATGAGCCGACCAGAAGAAGAGATGGCATTTTCAATATGCTTCGGAGACCAGTAGTCTAAAGGAAACCCCAGCAGCATAAGCCAACACTCTCTATTGAAATTCAATGCTCTACAGTTCCTGCCCCTATTATGATTCTCAAATCTCATGAAGAAGTTACCAAAGTGATGAGTACTAGTCTGAACCATGAAATCTCTATCATGAATGTAATTAAAGTGGACTAGAGCTTGCCCTAGATGAGTAGGCTGGATGTCCCGAACTCTAAGACCTCTATAATCAACCAGGTAGGAACGAGAAGTATTTCTGATCTCATGAAAGAAAACCTGGTGAATCGGCAGCAGTTCAATGGAAATGATTGCCCAATCCTCATTGTGCGCTGGGGGCCTCCTTGCAACCGCTCAGACCATCGGCTCGTTTTGCACCTCCAATTGATGAAAGCCCGTAGGGAGGAAGGTATAGGGGTCAGCTCGCTAAAAAACCATGCCAGAACCCTCAGAGGAATGTCCTTCCAAGCGGGGGTGAGGAGGAGAAGAAAGCGAATCACAACATTGATCGGCAATAGCAAGGCTAAGAGAAGGTGGGTCTAGGGAACTGCTCGAATTGAAGGCAAAACTCGAAGGGTCTTCAACGTTATGATTACTCTTGAGGCAACTGACCCAGAACTCAGCCCCAAAGGAAAACTTTGCACCTCCTGAGTGGCGGCCCCATCTATCTGTGGACTAGAAAACCATGACGCCAGGTGATCACGGTTCTAGTCGCTAGAATTAATTTGATGTAAAAAGCCAGCAGTTGGTGCACTTAGAGCGAGAAACCCACTGGCTTCACCAAAGTAGAGTGGTTAATAGCCTTGTGCCCTTCCAGCTTACACTGATGGCATCTAATTGGGCTTCTGCAAACTGATCTTCTATGGCCCAACCGAAGACACCGAAAACAAAAATGGGCTACTCCAGACGGTCTATTCCAAATCTTTTGCCTAACAGAGGAGGATCTTGGTGCCTCGAGAACAGGAGCAGAATTGTCAGAATTCAAATTTTGAACATCCTGAGTTAATATCTTCTTACTGTTGCCTTGAGGATGAACAGCTCGATCAAGATCCAAAGAGGAATTGCCCAAAGAAAGACGATCAAAGACTGAAACTCGAGGAAACTTCCAACGATCAAAGGCTGAAACTCTCTATTGTCTGGTTGCTTGATGAACATGCGACCCTTTGAGAGGAACAACATTAGCACCTATAAGCAGAGGTTTATTTGAAGTGTTCGCACGGGAGGGTTTCTGATGCTTTCTTCTTGAAACAATACTCCATGAGTTAGACTATTCTTCTTCAAAATCTCTGGCCCCTCTAAACCAGGAATCACCACCTTTACCCCAAAGGTGAAAGAAGATTTTGAATTGGTCACATTCAACAGAATGCAAATCATAGATATGAAAACCAACTTCTTTGCAAGAGACTGAGAACTTTAAAACTCTGTCATCCAGAGATTCAACTGAAAAAGCCACATCAATACCTCCAATAATAGATTGGAGAATCTCTCCCACTGAGGATTCAGAGAGCCTGAATTTGCAGCGACCCACCGAGACAACCAAGAGAAAAGGATCCAAGCCAGAGTCAGGAACAAAGTTAACATGCTTGCCAAATTGCTTCCAAATAGCTTCCTTAAATCCAATGCCCGGCAGCAAGTCCAAAGCATGAAGACATGAATGATCCGAGGGCTGCGAGGGAGCCATACCTGAGTCCCACAAGGACTAGACCCGCCACCAACGGCGGCGTTAATGGGGAACACCGCCTCCGCCGGGTCCTATCGATCTTCCCCACCAGGCACCTAGCTCTGGCCGCCGGTGCATGCGTTGTGCAGTTCGCAACCGTACAATCTTGTTCGTTCGGTCTGAAAGGACGTGTAGACTGGTAATGCGGACGAGAAAGAGTGTCATCATCTGAGTTTAGAAGGCATCATCTAGGCACCAAATGGAGGGTGTTGGACTAGGTGTACGCACATGGGATGGAGGAGAGGGGATAAAAGAGAGTTCATGGGTAGGGTCATTGAAGGAGTTAGAAAGACCATTTTCTTACGATAATAGATATAGCTTTTTTTACCTAATTTCTTCATCATTTACGTCTTTTTTCAGAAAATGGCTACATTCCATTTCAACCTATCAGAGCTGACCTCAGAGACTTACATGACACTGATGAAAGAGAAACATAGTTACAACTTAGAACTGGCACCATACACCTTTCGTGGGGTGCCCGTTACTACTCCTGAAAGATTCATTTCACAGAATCCGCTTGCATGAAGGAGGATACAGTGAACTTTACTTTATCTTTAGAAACACATATCACTATCTGGTTGGATTTCAACGAGGGGTGCAAGCATTTCATTTCGACGACTGTCCAATACCACAGCCATCAGGCGCTGATGTATTTCAACTGAGATTACGGTCATCGCATGGCATTTTATCGAAAGGGGGAACATAAGCTTTTTTCCTTGAATTCTCACAATTGTCTTTTTTCTTTTATGATGTTTCGTATGTTGTTTTTGACTATATACTAGTTCTCCTGGAAGGTTGACCCCTGTCATTTATTTTAGAATAAAAAATAAAAAAAATAAAAACTGATTGCTCCTGGTTTGATTGATTTACAAATTTTTTAGAGTAATTTTCACAAAACTATATGTTATTTGATAAAACTATAGATTTAAAAAAGTGTATCATAAAACTACAGATTCTATTTGTTATTATATCACAAAACTACAAATTTAAGAAGGTGTATTGCAAAACTACATATTCCTTTAGTAATTCTTTCATTCAACAATTTATTCTGATTCTTTCAATAATTTTATTTCAATTTCTTCAGTAATTATGTTTTAATTTTTTCAGTAATTTTCTATCCTTAAGTAATTACTCCCCCCGTACCCACAATTTAGGTCATTTTGGACAACGACATAGTGTCCAAAGCGTAACTTTGACTTTGATTTTTTAAAAAAATATTTATCGTAACGTGACATATGTATGCTTTTATGAAAGTACTGCTTAACAAATCTATTCATATGATTTTCATATTTCTAAACTTAACAACTTAAAAGTTATTTGTAATTTATATTCCCAATGTTTGACTAAAGTAAACTACAAAATGACTTGAATTATGAGTATAAAGGGAGTATTTTTATAATAGCTCATGCCATAATGAATAAACTAGCCAATCCAATTAATCCAACAAAAACTAATTTTGTATATTGATTTTGTTCTAGTGCCACAACAGTCGGAAGCATAGTGATAATTCAATTATATCATGACTTCCTAGCGTACCAACCTGATGGTGAACTCACTAATGCTGTCACGAAGGCGTTTCATCGAAACGTGCTAGTGTTCAGTGAGGCCGAGCGCTTCCGGTCAGCTCAAGACCATGTTTGCAATAATATTGACTACTACAGTTGTGAATCTATGCCTGATGCCACAACAAACCGATTCACATCTTGGGGCTCCCTTTCGAGCATTGCTCTGGAGGTTAGACACAGAGAAACAAATCCGAATCAAGTTTCCAATGACGATCTAACTGATGTTGCCAGAAGTCTGAATATCAATAATTTACAAGAGCTTGAGGGCGAGCCAAATGGCGAGTTATTGCTTTTGTTATATGATCCTACATATGGCATATGAATTGCCGGTTAGTTGGTTCATAAGCCAGACTATTTTTTATTCTTTATTTGCATTGTAGCAATCATTTTGGATGTTACAAATCTTGTTGCTTACAACAGAATATCAAACTGTGAATCTTTTTTTAGCTAATGGTTTCTATTGCTGTAACTTCTGGTTTAACAACTACAACTAATTGTTTGTTCATCATTTGATAATACATTGGATACTTCTCTGATCAACAGCAAAATGTCTAAATCGGTTTTGCCAATTTCAATACACTGGACATTGTTTTTATTTCTACACCAATGTTTTTTAAGTACATTTGACGTCTGAAAGGTTGAATCTAAAATTTCATTGTCCCTGATGATCAACCGAGGTTGTGTGATAGCTCTATAGATGGTCAAATGGGCCGGGCCAAGCGGGAGCGGGCTAGCACAAAGCGCAAAAAAAAGCACGGTCCAAACCCAGCATGGCCCATTGCTAAACGGGCCCGTGCCATCCCGACATGCAGCCCAGGCCATGCTTAGGCCGCAACCTCGGTCCAGCGGCGGCACGGCACGGCACAACCCATTTAGAAGTGGCCCGGTGAAGCACGTGGGTCACCCGACACGGCCCACACACGAATATGCCCATTGGGAGGCCATCTGATCCAACAAGTAAAACCTAATATATGGCCATATAAAAGCCATGTTCCCACCCTTCCTCAATCCACATTCCACCACACCTGCTGCCTCCTTTGTTCCCCGCTCTGCCGCCCCTCCTTCCCATCCACGCCGCTCGTCCATCCTTTGTTCCCAGCGCCATGCTGGTTGCCCATCCTCCCCACTCACGCTGCTTGCTCGTCGGCCCATCCCTAGGCCTCTACGCACCTTGCCCGCCCTTCGTCCCCAGGTCCCAGCCCCGGTGCTGCGG
>BCLG01002402.1:60122-72627 GCA_001602295.1 Zoysia matrella | reverse complement strand
ATTGGGCCAGGGATTGTCGACAGTCGCGGCACGGCCAGGCTCACGTCGCACAGGCTGAGGAGGAGGATCCGGCTCTGCTCCTAGCACACGGGAGCATCGAGCTACCTCCAGCAGCATCAGCTGCAACAGCTCTCCTCAACCTCGACGAGCCAAGTGCACACGTCTTCCTCGGTGACGGCTCCAGCGACGACAAGATCGACGGCTGGTTCCTCGACAGTGGTGCCACTCATCACATGACGGGTCGCAGAGAGTTCTCCGACCTGAATGTCGACGTACGCGGCTCCGTCAAGTTCGGCGACTCTTCGGCTGTGGACATCAGGGGCATTGGCTCCATTGTTCTCGTCGCCAAGACTGGCGAACACCGACTCCTCACTGGAGTCTACTTCATCCCCGCACTAAGGAACTCCATCATCAGCCTGGGCCAGCTAAATAAGAATGACTCGCGCGTGGAGATCAAGGCTGGAATCATGAGGATCTGGGACCGCCATCGTCGCCTTCTTGCCAAGGTAAACAGAGGCATTAATCGCCTCTACGTCCTCAATGTGCAGGCGGCGCAGCCCGTGTGTCTCGCAGCCCGCTGCGATGACAACGCCTGGCTGTGGCACGAGCGCTTTGGACACCTCAACTTTGAGGCCCTAAAGCAACTTGGCGACAAGGAGATGGTGCAGGGCATGCCGCGGGTCGAGCATGTAGAGCAGCTCTGCGACACCTGCGTCCTCACCAAGCAGCGGCGACTCCCGTTCCCTCGTCAGTCGAGTTTTCGTGCCAAGAAAAAGCTGGAGCTGGTGCACGGCGACCTCTGCGGTCCCGTGACACCGGCCACACCTGGAGACCGGCGCTACTTTCTGTTACTCGTCGACGACGTGTCCCGCTATATGTGGGTATACCTCCTCGACACCAAGGCGGCAGCAGCTGATGCTATCAAGCGTCAGCTAGCTACGGCAGAGGAGTGCGGCTGCAAGCTTCGAGTGCTACGCACCGACAACGGCGGCGAATTCACGACGGCTGAGTTCGCGTCGTACTGCGCTGACGAGGGGATTCAACGCCACTACTCCACGCCGTACAGCCCGCAACAGAACGGCGTCGTCAAACGGCGCAACCAGACTGTGGTGGGGATGGCCCGAGCCCTCCTCAAGCAGAGGGGGATGCCGGCCATCTTCTGGGGAGAGGCGGTGGTGACAGCCGTCTACATCTTCAACCGCTCGCCCACCAAGGCGCTCAGCGGCAGGACGCCGTACGAGGCTTGGCATGGACGCAAGCCGGCGGTTGCCCACCTACGCGTCTTCGGCTGCCTTGCGTTCGTCAAGGAGCTTGGCCACGTCGGCAAGCTCGACGACAGGAGCACTCCGGGAGTGTTCATCGGCTACGCGGAGGGCACGAAGGCCTATCGCATCCTGAACCCGAAGACACAGCGTGTGCGCACGGCGCGTGACATTGTGTTCGACGAAGGGCGAGGTTGGGCGTGAGGTAAGATGGTGGACGACGGACCGACTCCGACGTACGACGACTTCACCGTCGAGTACATCCACTTCGAGGGAGCTGGGGGAGTGGGCAACTCTTTTTCGCCAAGTGCGCCTACCCCAGTCCCCGAGCCTCCACCGACTCCAGCGACTGTGACGTCGGCTACGACGAGTTCCCCACCGCCACCACCACAGCCGGCCACGCCACGCTCCTCGGCGTCGACAGCCTCTCCAGGCACGTCTACACCAGCACCTGCTCATGTCGAGCACAACCCGGTGGAGTTCGCTACTCCGCTCTCTCACGACGAGGAGCGTGTCGATGCGTACCACGACGGTGAGCCGTTGAGGTATCGCACGATGGTGGACCTTATCGGCGACGCACCGGTGCCGGAACTGGTGCCTCATGACCTGAAAGCACAGTTGTATCTTGCATGCAACAGCGGCGAGCCTCGCTCCTTTGCTGAGGCTGCGGGACACGCGGCATGGCGCGCCGCGATGAAGCTAGAGATGGATGCGGTTGAGAAGAACCGCACTTGAGAACTCGCTGACCTTCCTTCTGGACACCGCGCGATCACCCTTAAGTGGGTGTTTAAGCTGAAGAAGGATGAGGTCGGTGCCATCGTCAAGCACAAGGCTCGTTTGGTGGCACGCGGGTTTGTGCAGCAGGAGGGGATCGACTTCGACGATGCCTTCGCTCCCGTTGCACGGATGGAGTCCGTACGTCTCCTTGCGCTGGCTGCCCAAGAGGGCTGGCGCGTCCACCACATGGATGTCAAGTCGGCGTTTCTCAACGGCGACTTAAAGGAGGAGGTCTACGTGCACCAGCCGCCGGGATTTGTCATCCCCGGCAATGAGGGCAAGGTGCTGCGCCTGGCAAGGCACTCTACGGCTTGCGGCAAGCACCACGGGCGTGGAACGCCAAGCTGAATACCACGCTGAAGGGGATGAGTTTCGAGCAAAGCCCGCACGAGGCGGCCATCTACCGGAGGGGCAATGGCGGCAATGCCCTGCTGGTGGGTGTCTACGTCGACGACTTGGTGATCACGGGCACCAAGGATGCAGAGGTGGCAGCATTCAAAGAGGAGATGAAGGCCACCTTTCAGATGAGTGACTTGGGACCTCTCTCCTTCTACTTGGGGATCGAGGTGCACCAAGACGACTCCGGCATCACACTTCGACAAACCGCCTACGCCAAGCGCATCGTTGAGCTAGCTGGGCTCACTGACTGCAACCCAGCTCTCACTCCGATGGAGGAGAGGCTGAAGCTCAGCCGTGACAGCACGACAGAGGAGGTGGATGCCACGCAGTACCGGCGTCTTGTGGGAAGCCTTCGCTACCTCGCCCACACGCGGCCGGACTTGGCGTTCTCCATCGGCTACGTAGTCGGTTCATGCAGCGACCGACGACGAAGCACCAGCAGACCATCAAAAGGATCATCCGCTATGTTGCGAGGACTCTTGACCACGGCCTCCACTACCCGAGGTGTCCCGAGGCGGCACATTTCATCGGGTACAGCGACAGTGACCACGCCGGCGACATCGACACCAGCAAAAGCACGAGCGAGGTGCTCTTCTTCCTCGGCAAGTGCTTTGTTAGCTGGCAGTCGGTCAAGCAGCAGATGGTGACCTTGTCCAGCTGCGAGGCTGAGTACATAGCGGCTTCCACCGCTTCAACTCAGGCGCTCTGGCTCGTTCAACTGCTTAGTGATCTCCTTAGCAGAGACGCTGAAGCAGTGGAGCTCAAAGTGGACAGCAAGTCCGCTCTGACCTTAGCAAAGAACCCTGTTTTCCACGAGCACAGCAAGCACATCAGAGTGAAGTACCACTTCATCCGAGGCTGCTTAGAGGAAGTGAGTGTCAAGGTAAGCTACATCAACACCAAAGACCAACTTGCTGATCTTCTCACCAAGTCCCTTGGTAGAATCAAGTTTCAAGAGCTTCGCGTCAGGATTGGGATGATTCAAATCTCCCAGAAGACGACGCACAAGACTTAGGGGGAGAATGATGGAATAAGTCTAGTGCAGACGTTTTATGCTTTATGCTTTACGCTTTTCGCTTTAGCATCTTAGACTAGCTTTTCAGCTTTTCGCTTTAGCATCTTAGACTAGCTTTTCAGCTTTATGCTTTAACATCTTAGACTAGCTTTTTAGCTTTATGCTTTAGCATCTTAGACTAACATCTTAGCAAATGCTTAGCTGCCCACCAAGCCTATATATATATGTATCCCCAACCCCTTAGGTTGGTCATGGCATTGTAGTGAGTAAGAAACATGGAGATAGTTGCCTCCAACACTGAGTGTCATTCAACGTACAATGCGAGTGTTGCGCCTAACATTTTAGCAGTCTAGCATTACATTAGAAGAACCAAGGAAAATGAGATGTAAACAGTGTTCCAATTATCTATTTTCTTATCTTCTAGAGCAATATGCAAAGGCACACAATTAAAATATAACTCATCCAAGATCATGTTATTTTTTTGTAAAAATTAGATCATGAAGATTTACTATGAGTGAAATGAAGAAGAAACTTTGTTAGGACGTGTTTGGTATGGCTCTGCTCCACCGTAGAGCAGCTCTGCTCCAAAACTCCTTGCTAGAGCAACACCCCAGTGGAGCTGGAGTTGTCTGTAAAGGTGTTTGGCTAAATGGATGAATGTAACTCCAAAAAACCGAGTTAATTGGCTTGATTGCCGTTATTGCCCTTAGTTAGTTGACTAATTTATTATAGATATAATATTTAATTTATTCCATTTCATACGTAATAATCGTGTGTAGCCTCCAACCATGTAAAAACAGCAAGCAGCAGCATCAAGGAACGTGATTTTTTTTTAACGTTTGTAATCATCGGTCTGAGCACGCGCCACCTCACCAATGTCGCCACGCATCATTGGTCAATCCGCGCCACTTTCGACCGATCGCCCTCCAACAAACCAGCCCACGACCGCTGACCGCTGCAAGGGCTCACAAGTCAAGCAACAGAAAACCTTCTCCGCTCTACCTACGAGTCCGCGGCATGGAACAGTGTGAGGAGCGACAGGAAGAGGTTGATGACGTCGAGGTAGAGCGCGACAGCGGCCCAGACATACTTGTCGTACGAGTAGCACTTGATGAGGTTATCCATGTCGTAGACGATGTACCCGCAGAAGATGAGCGCGGCAAGCCCGCCGTAGACCTTGAGCGAGATGCGGCCCAGCAGGAAGAAGAGCTAGATCATGGCGAACACGGCGAGGATCATCACGGCGGTGAACAACACGGTTACCGGTGTAGGGTAGGAAAAATAGATCGAAGATGAGAAGAAAAAGAACGATTTGTTAGGATTGTGTAATCAATGGCAAAGGTGGGTAATTACCTCTGAACTCCACGCCTTTTTTTATTTCGGGTACTTCTGGAGTTGGAAAAAGGGTGCTCCAGAAAATTGTATTGGGGCTCCACCAACTCCACGGAGTTGGGCTGCTCCACAATTTTTTGGAGTTGAGGTGTTTGGCTAGATTTTTTGGACTCCAGAGTAGAGTTGAACTCTGAAGCCATGCCAAACACGCCCTTAGTAGGGATCATCTTAGTGTTAACAAATTCTTTTATCTATAGTAGAAGTTAGTACATCTACGCACAGAAACTGCAAAATTAATTACTCCCTCTGATTTTAAATTATTGACACCGTTGGCTTCTAACATCAACTTTGACCAGTCATATTATTCAAAAAAAAAATTGTTCCAATGTGTAAAATTATTAGTTGTGATTTAAATTCCACTAATGATAAATCAAATAATAACAAAATTTTACACATTTGAACAAATTTTTTGAATTAGACGAATGGTCAAATTTGATGTTAGAAGTCAACGGTGTCAATATTTTAAAACCGGAGAGAGTAGTTACCTGTCACTGATATTAGTGTTAGCAAGGCTGACAACGGGCCCCAGTGCTGCTAAAACCACTCGCTGTGGTGGCAATGCTCGTGGAGAAACACTAGAGGATGCACTATTCGGGTCAGATATGAGAGGCCAAGTGTCGGTGGTGGTTCAGGCTGGAGGATTGTCATGGAAGGGTCGTGCAGTGGGCCATGAATGGGAGACCCAGCAGCCACCACCGCAACAAAAGTGCAGGAAGCTCAGGCAGAGGCAGGGTCATAGTCACATGGGGATCACTATTTACACAAGCATCGGTGTTTCCTAGCCCAAGTGTTATCCAAGACAATTGCGCTGGAAGATCAAGAGGTCCTAACATTGCACATTATTGGTATCATTTGACAATTGGTAATCTGCAGTTCATACTGGTAGTCTGATATGATGTAGTCATACTATTGTTTCAAATGACATCTCTCAGGTAGCAGGCAGGGAGGACAAAGAGAACATTCTTAACGAGAGAGCAGACCGCAGAGGAGGCCCAAGAGATAAGATTGTACAATTTACACATACAAGCATCCTGATATGGATGGTGAGGTGAGCTCAGCTAATTGGGCAGTACGAGAATGAAGAAAATGCTCACAGTGGGAGAAGAAATTCAGTGACAATAGAGATTCAACTGTGTACGCACTTTCCTTTTCATAGATTTTGCATTGTTGTGACAACAAATCTTGTGCCTTTTTTTCTCACAAGCATACATATTGTTGCATGTTCAAAGATCAAATTTACATGTTGCCACCGTTTCTTTATCCTAAGATTACATATGAAATAGTACCTTTGCATCTCTACTACTTTTGGAAGACTCAGTTGGGGATGATGGTTGTTCTACAATCTGCCAACTTGATTTTTTTTAAAAAAAAAAAAAGAACCGCAGCAACGCACGGGCGTTCGACTAGTACACTTTAAAATGGGAATATGTAGGGTGCCTATCCAGGTGTTTTGGCCATTGAAGTTCTGTTGCTTAGCAAAAAGCAAACTTGAAAAACTGTAACAAACACATGTAGCACACATTTGAAGATAGTATACCCTTCCTAGAACTTGCTGTGTATGAAACAGTGAATGATGACAAATTTATTGAGCTGAATGTTGACCAGAATGCATGCCTATATTTTTTTTGTTCAAATGGTTGGGCTAGGTCATATTTGCTAAACCACTGTAAAACTGAGTCAAAATGAATCAAGGCAGTAAATATTAAGTTGTGACTACCAAGCGGTGCATAACTGAAAATGATTAAATAGGCGATACCTGGTTTTGTAAAACATCAAGAACTGTAGCAAGTAAATTATCACGAGAAGCACTCGCATATACCTGAGTGAGGAAAACGTTGAAGCATAAGAATGCATTTATATTACATATTGGAATAGTAAATTCATACTTACATGAATCGGGCAGCCGTCATTGAATTCAAATGCAAACATCTGTGGCTCTTCTGCAAATCGAACTAGGGCAATTACCGCTGAGAGAGGTCGGACGATGACAGCCTGAAGAGACATTCAGAGCAAATAAGTAAGAAATTATCATGCTGAATATACAGAAACCAAATGAGAAGTAGCAAGCAGCAGCAATAAAAACAACAATCAAGCCTTTTGTCCCAAACAAGCTGGGTAGGTTACAAAACAAGAGACATAGATGATTTAAAACAAACTGAAAAGAAATAACAGGCAACACTGGAAAAACATATTGAAGGGAGAAAACCGTGATGAAGGTGCAAAACCAAAGTTGCCCTTTTTGCTTGAAGTAACATTTCACCTACTTTGTTATGAAAATGGCTCAATGATGTTGGTCTGTCCATATGTAAAAAGCATAGATAAATCATACTATAATTAGGACAATGTACCTCATAGTTCTCTGGACGTCTTTCAACCAAAGAAGTGTCTGTAAGAACAAGCAGACGAGAAACAGAGTCGCCCTGTTCTCCAAGTCCACCCCTTGGTCCAACACCCAAACTCAAGCTCTCAATGTACGCAGTGCCATGCGCAGCTGAGCGTAATCTTGTTACTGACCATTCTCCATGTCGAGCTTCAGCAGCTCCAACAGCATCCATAGCTGCGAAAAGAAGCCCACAGGCAATTAAAATCAAACGAGTATCACAGGCTCAAAGGCAACAAAACGTGTAAATTTTGATAGCAGCATAATAGATAAAGTTGTTACTAATACATGATAAATGAGTATTTTTTATCAATCAGGTAGTTGAAGGTGGTACTTCAATTTATTTCAGTTTGGAAGGACCTCAAAAGCCTATGAATGGAAAGTGAACATTCCCTGCATGCCACCAAATTGACTTGCGAGCATCAAGTATATAGAAGTATAACTACATACCTTCACCATTATTAGTACAACAACAATAACAAAGCCGTAAATCCCAATCAAGTATAGTAATAAAAAAAAAACTCGATAGGTAAAAGAGGGATACAAGTAATGTTTGCCATCATCATTATTAGATATAAAATGCCTACCTCTTTTTGCTATAAACTCAGCAGCTGTCATCGACTGTGAATTGTTTACAGTTAGAGACAATCCAACCATTGTCTTGGCAGCTTTTGTCTGAAACATAGCAAACATCAGAAAGTAACATTATTCTGCAAAAATGTTCGTTAGGATGAGCGTAACAACTAGGAGGTGAACATAAGGGTAGAAGGGGGTACCATATGTGATATAATTGTGGTGTTTGTGCTGCCTGAAGCAGCCATAAATGCTTTTGAGTTCCTACCATAAAGAGGGCATAGCAAAAACCCGCCACCTTCAGTTGTCCTGCTCCCATAGTTAGCCGCCAAGATCACGATAGCAGGTGAACCCATATCTCTAAAGTCTAAGCACCAGCGTGTATGACCAGAAGCCTCAAGGAGCTCAACACCCACCGAAGTGACCTTGAGTCTCTACAGAATGTTTGTTCACATTCAGTAAGACAAGTATGAGCTACCATACAACTGGTGAGATTTATTGCAGCATTTGGTAAGTAAATGACAATAGATTACTACACTGCAGCATTTGGTAAGTAGGCTTCAATAGAGGTGCTCTTCAGTCAGCGACCTATTTTACTATTCATCATTTAAATGGTGCCTTGGCAACATCTTGTTCTACTATCCAGTTCAAACTATTTTATGCATTTTTTCCCACGATTTGAATTGTAAGTATTCAGATCTCCCTTTTTTCCTACAGGTATAAAATCACAGTGAATTGGTAAGGAACATTATTTTGCAAGCAGTCACATTGTTTCAACTGGATTCTGCTTCAATCAGTATCTTACAGAACTTAATTGGAAGCTATGACACAATCTTAAGTATTGAGCAAACAATCAGCGAGTAAGGTATAACAGATGGTACATGTACTCCCTAGTATCCTGCTGTCCTAACGACATCATTTGGGGAATGGAGGGAGTAGAAGGGATTGGGAATGGGACATCAACTGATCAGAATATAATTCCAAAGTAAAATTACTTGCAGAAATTAGCATTGTTATTTTGTTGACTGACAGTAGGACGACACAGCAGACCTTAGCACGAAGGGGAAGGAATGGGGAAGAGTTTCGGGCATTTACGAAGGGGGCCCACTCGTGGGAGCGCCGTCGGAGGTGGAGCACGGAGAAGTCGAGTGCGGGATGCACCGGGCGCAGGCGGTGGAGCTCGGTGAGGATCCCAACGCGTAGCGGGGAGGAGAAGCGCATGGCCTTGAACTTGCTGCGGGGATCGGTGCGGACGGCGAGCGTGAACTCGTCGGATGCGGCGAGGGGCTCGGCGCGGTCGAACTCGGTGCCGGCGTCGTAAGAGTTGGTGAGGTTGAGCGTGGCGGGGTCGAGCGTGACGACGCCGGAGGAGGCGATGCAGAGGATCCGGCGGTACCGGCCCCTCCATGAGTGCTTGACGATCAAGTACCGAGCGAGGTACTCGGGCTCCTCGGCGCCAGCGCCCGCGGAGGACGCCGAGGCAGGGGCGGCCTCGGCCACGGCGTGGCGGCTTGCGAAGTCCATGGTGGCTAGGCTCGGGCCGGCATTAGGGTTCCGCCACCAGAGGAAGAAGTGGCGCGAGTGAGTCGCCCCCAGTGCGGCGGCCGATATCGGAGCGAGACGAGATCCCTCCCCTCTGCTGCACGCTGCTGCCGCGGCCTCGCCCTTACGGTTCGCTGGCGCTGCGGCCGAAGAAGGGACCGCCGAAGAATCTTGCCCGAGATTTTGCGTTGGGCAAAGCTATCTCGGGGTGTCTCCTACCTCCATCGATCGGGATTCGGGAGATCAATTCGGTGGCTCCTTTTGTTTGCCAAGCTGTTTATTTTGTCAAGCTGTTCATGAATCGATCTCGATTTTGTTGGATACATGCTTTTTATAATTTTGTAAACTTTAAAATATATTATTAATGTGCTGCAAGCGAATAATCTTTTTGTTATCCTCGTTCATTTGAACCGTTAAAATGGGTCGAGACCGGTTCGACGAAAACCGCAAAAACCGTAAAAATCGGTTAAAAACTGTTTTAAATCAAAATTTTAAAATTTGAACGAATTTGTACAGTAAATCACTCGGTTTCACCGGTTAGTCGAGCGGTTTCAAAGTTAGCCATTCGGTTTTTATGGTTTCAGATTTAAAATTTGAAACCCACCTGTTTTAACGGTAACCCGAGCGGTTTTAACGATTTTCGGTATTCCGAAATTTTTCAAATTTTCAAATTTTTTAAAATGTTTTTTAAAAAATGATCGTCCGATAAAACCGAACCGCAGTAGTTTGATCGAAAACTGCGAAAATCGAACACCAAAGGAACCTTTGAATAAGTAGCACAACTGATGCGTGAGCAAACAGCGCCTCCTGAGAAAACAGAAAAGGCGTTATACAAATGACATCACTGCTCATGTTCCGAATGGCCAAAAGCATGTTTCATTTTTTTTTTCAAAGTTTATTTTTTTTGTGACCCTCGTGAATTTCTTCACATGCAGGCTTCGGAAAAACAGCTGAGGTGGCACATAGAACTGCTAATACAATTAGGGTGATAAAAAGACTCGGCCGCTCCTTTTCCCAATCTAAAATTGATCTTTATTATTATATCTTAGCTAAAACATAAATTAAAATTTGGTCTAATCTAGTCATCTAGACAGCTAGTTTATTTTTTCAACACATTTTCAAGCCTAAATATAAAGGATCACTCTCATGAATTGTTTGGGTCAAGAATATTCAACACTCGAATGCATTTACCATACCCAATTTAAAAAAAGATGACCAACTTTTTTCTTTTAAAATGTTGCAAATAGAGACACATGAACATATCAGTAATTGAAGCCTCGGGTCTCTTTCTATCCCATCCTTTCACCAATATATCGAGATGGGGTGAGTTAAAGTTATTAAGCCTATCAATTCCCACTTAAGAATTTTGTAACACTCCTCGTTGGACTTTATATTTAGATCAACGTAACAATGCTAACTTTTTTAAAAAATTACCAAATATACATTAATTTCAAGAAATATGACGATTCACACGGGTTAGGAGAAAAAATCCATTTAAATTTTAGAATCTAAAAATGAAGATAATGTGTGGGGTCATGTGCTAGCATAGCATGCCACGTAGGTAGCCACGTAGAAATATAGATAAAACTGAGTCTCTGCCCAAAGTTTAAAGATTAAATTAGACCTCTTAAAAGTACAAAGTAAATCTTTGATTATACTTGGGATGAGAGATGAGATTGAATATTTAACCTAATTTATTTCTGTTACAGACAAGTGGTTCCAAAAGGAGAAATTTTATGTGCCAATTATAGCTGCCCAACGAGCTGGCACGCCCGGGCTTGGCTGGACTCGTGCCTACTTTGAGGTGGCTCGGTATGCTATGAAATAATCAGGCTGTGCCGTGTCGGCTCGCAGAGGGTCACCCTTAAACCAGTTACAACCTGACTGTTTTTAGATAGGTTGTGCTAATCTGAAGCTCAGATTTTTGTTTCAAAAAATTACTAAAAATAATTATATAATACTTAAAATATTAAATTTAAACATAGATTAGTCAAATTATGTTATTTAATGTTAAATTTCAAAGAAAAGTCTCACAGACCTACCAAATCGTGCCATGTCGGGCTAAGCCTAATAGGCTACACAGGCCAAGGGTTGTGCCTAGTCAATCGTGCTCGGGCATACGGGCCTACGTCTGGCCCAAGCATGGCCTGTAACGTGATTCGGCCCAGTTTAGCTTGACTGCATATTGTGCCAAATCGTGCTTGCGCTGGACCAAAATGGTCGAGCCTCGTGCCGACCCATTTAGCTCGCCTATTTGACCAGGTACAGTGCTAATATTATCTCAGCTGCAGTGTTGCCTCGCCTATTTGACCAGGTATAGTGCCAATATTATCTCAGCTGCAGTGTTGCTAAGATCATGTCTGTTTGGCATAGGTTATTCAAGGAAATAAGTAGATGTTGTGCCCAGACCATTCTAGCACTATCAGGAGACTAAAACCAGTTATGCGAGACAAGATTGGAGGAGCTGATGACCTAGTGTCAATTTTTTAAGCCTCTCCTATCTAATAAAATTGTGTTATCTATTTATATACTACACTCACACTTTAATATACACCTGCACATCCCACATGCTCCCTCTTAGGATGTACATAAAACATGTAGAGAAATAGAGGTAAGAAGTATTGAGAAGAGAGAAAATTGTTTCGTAAAATGAGAATGATTTATAATTTGAAAAATTTAGAGATATGTAGAATGACTTATAATTTAGCACAAAAAAGTACTATTTTAGGTTTACAACTATACTTATCATTTACGATCATGTCCTTTCAGAGATCACCTAACTCTAACTCTTAGGATTTGATGCATAACGGAGATTTCTCGAAGCAAAAGATCAAAATTGAGCCACTGCTGATCAAAGATCAAGGATGGTGCATTTTTTTTTTATTTTTTACTAGTTCTAATGTCCGTGCTAATGCTATGATCTAAGAAAAATATTAACTTAAAAAATAATAATGTAATATTAATATTAAAATAAATTTGTTTTATTTTTCAACAACTTTTTTTATCATATAGTTGTTCCGGGTAGTTGTGTGTTGTTAACTAACAATGGTTCATGTGGGTCTAAAATCTGAGAGATCTAAAAGAGCTTATCTGTTAAATTTGTAAAATGTGCATGTGGATCTCATATGAAAGTACCCTTATGTTTAATTCTCCTCATCACACATG
>BCLG01002402.1:30669-59845 GCA_001602295.1 Zoysia matrella | reverse complement strand
CATGGATTAATTAAAGTAATATAGTTGTATATGGAATATATTTATATATTTATTGTTAGACATACAAGAGACATACTTATTGTTGCATTTATATTGTAGGGATGTGAGTTGAAGAGTGTGTTATAAGTTATATAATTGAATTATAACATAATAATTTATAGAATCTAATTCTATCTTCTACCCTATGAATGTGAGATAAGCTTATTTGTGAGCTTGAGAAAATTGTAGAATGTCAAATTACAAGGTAAATAGCTTAACTCATTATATAGATTTCAATTCTTTTAAAATAAAGGAATCCAAACAGTCTTAAAAGGAAATCTATTTTTAGAATTGGCACTCAAAATAAGGACAGTTTTGCAATTGTCTCAAAACTTAACTGGTTACAATGGAATGTTAAAATAGGAGCAAACAGAAACTTCAATTTTGAAATCCAGGAGTAATCCCACAAACAGTAGATTTACAAGGACATATAGACATTTCATTTCAAATTAGAGACATACTAGTAGAGGCAATTTTCTCTACTTCTATAGTTTTTCTTTTCTATGTTCACATACTAAAATATCTCAACAAAGATGAATTAGACTATGTATATAAAAAAATATACTCAAAATTATTTTTTTTATAAATTTGACAGATAAAATTTATACATAAATATTTTTTACAAATCTAATGAATGAATTGTTCGAAATCTCCCTACATGCTTCGGTCCACAGGCTAAATCAATTCGGTTGTCCTGTACACTTCCATACGGGCCGAGGCATTTTAACAAACCTGAAACGGTAACAACCTCGCGTAATTTTCTGATCCCCACACGATCTCATCTCCTCCACCTCAAATTACTGATCCCCACACGATCTCATCTCCTCCACCTCGATGCGTTCACCTCCCATGCATCCTACGGCTTTCTCAACCTCAGGTCACCGACGGCTTCCACTGCCACGTACTCCAGCACGCTTCCCCTTCACCACATTGTGCAAGCACGGTTCTGGAGCCGGCTTAGAAATCCTAGCGACCAAGAAATCTAACGCACAAATAGAGTTTATAGTATTTTTTTAATTAATATTTTTTAGATTGCAGCGTTAGCACATGTATTAGAACTGTACAACTTTAACGGATAAAATTTCTCTACAGATATCTCTTATAAATCTAACATACGAACAAAATTGTTAAAAAATAAAATACAACTATCTAAAACGAATCTATGAAATTCAAATAAATTTGTTGAAAAATAAAATACAACTATCTGAAATGAATATATGAGATTAAAAAAAGTTGTTGATGAACAAAACAAATTAGTTTAGGGTCGTCGATTGAAAACAAAATAAAGAAAGTATATTTGCATGATTAGTTTGTATTTAAATTTTTATGGTGAAAAATAAAAAACTTTAAGTTTTAATATTAATATATTATTTTTTAATTTATTTTTTTTCATCGAACGTTAGCACGAGCATCGACGCTAGTTTTCCGTAAAAGAAAGATTAAGCCACGTACCCGTCCAGACGCATTCGCAAACTCAACATCGAAAGAACTTCGTCTCGTTTCCTTCAGCCCGGCCACGGACCACCCTCCCTCCATTGCTCTGCTACTTTCCCATCCGCCCTGACTCGCCGTGGTCCTCCCTATAAAAGTAATCAATCTTTCTCATTTCCTCCGCGACGCCTCTCCTCCGCCTCTCCTCTTCCTCGGTTCCCAGTTCCACGCAGCATCAGCGCGCGACACGCGTTTGGCAGCCATGGAGACCACGGCGTCCATGGAGGGGCGGCCGCACCGGCGAGAGCACCGGAGAGGAGGCGGCCGGTTCAGGGCGGAGATCGCGATGGACAGGGGTTCACCCCCCATTCCCAGGTAATCGAACACTAGCAAGAACAACCCAACCCGCGCTGCCCTCCTCTGCAACGCCGTCCATTCTTGGTTCCTCCTGTCCTACCTGTCAGCTGGCGCTCCAATCCGTGGCGTCTTTCTTGCTGCCTTCTTTCGCGTTGATGAGTTCTTCGTTGGTTTCTACGTTCGTTTTTACTTTGCCGGACTCCGTCTACTTTCTTGCTCTGATTTCCGTTGTCTTGATTCGCTGTACTCGACAGGGGCCCGGATTATGGGTTCGCCGCTGCCGTGCGGGAGCCGCTGGTGAGGCTGCAGCGTCCCAAGTTCGACTTCGAGAGGTGGGATTGGGACTACTTCGCCTGGCCTCACGACCGCCTCGACGGTAAGCGTGTTCGAGCTCTCTTGGCTGGTCGATGTATCTGGACGGAAATATTAACTGGGTTCGAGTTCTCTTGGCTCGTCGATGTATCTAGTCGAAAATATAAACTCGGTTCGATCTCTCGTCTGGTTAACGTAACTGCACGAAAATGCTAACTGCCTTCATGCTTAGTTTCGGATACTGAACAAGAAACTTAGGCTGTGTAGTTTCATAACGAATCTTCGGAGGTGCTGTAACAGCGTAACCTCTGACAAGAAACTGGATTCTAGTTCTGTTGGTATCTGAATAACATTGGCGTGCTGAACATTTGGAGGGTGCAGTAGTCTGGAACTGCATATAGGATTGATGAATGTATCATTGAATCTGAACGTTATGACATTTCAACAGTTCGCAACAGACCGATGAAGGCAATGGAAACCGGGCGAGGCTAGGATGCGCTCTCCTCCATGGCGGCGCCTCTGCCGCCGCGCTCCCACCGCTCATCCTCCTCTCCCCGGCCAGCGTCCGCCCCCTTCCTGTCGCAACCCCCCCCCCCCCCCCCCCCCCCCCCCCCCCCCCCCCCCCCCCCCCCCCCCCCCCCCCCCCCCCCCCCCCCCCCCCCCCCCCCCCCCCCCCCCCCCCCCCCCGCTTCTCCCATCTCAAACCATTCAGATCTAGATCTGAGGCGTGCCCTCCACCTCCTCTCCCCGCCACCACCGCCTCCTCTGCCGCGATTTTTTCTGGGTGGCGCGGAGGTGGACTTCATCCCCGACACTCCGCCCCCACTCCGCCATCCCCTCCTTCGTCGAGATAGTCAAGCGCCCATCCCCTTTCGTGCGGCCCACCAACTACACCGCACGCCCCTTCAATGCGGCGACAGCTACAGCCCACCGCCCAACGGACAGGAGCAAGACGGTTCGTTTCGGTCTAAATGTCGCCGAGAAACCCGCATCCTCCTTCAAGCCTCTGGACTCGACGTGCCAGCGCACGGATCAACAGGGACGGTGGTACGCCCGCGCTGCTGGTGGAGAAAGAAGCCCCATTCAAGTCGGGAGGAGCTGGAGGCGCCGCGAACAAGGTATGGCCGACGCGACTCGTCTTCAAGAGGAGATGTCCTTGCACCAGGGGTAGACCAGCTTCGCCTCTTCGAAAGGAGAATGGCAGGCCGCTGCTTCAACTGCCTCGTGCCAGACCACCGTGTTGCTGATTGTAGAGACCCGTTCTGCTGCTTTCAGTGTCGTACATCTAGTCACAAGGAGCGCAGTTGCCGCGAGCCTTCACCTCTGCGTCGTTGACCTTCTTTCTCAAGCCCCTGGGCTATGGCAGCGGCCCTGTCCCTTCGTCGACGGCTACAGAACCGATGGCCCTTGGTGACCCTGACACTCGGCCGGATGTGAACATGCTCCATGTCCCAACCACCTTCAACCTGGAGCGCGAGCACCGCGAGTGGGAAGCATGTACCATGGTCCCTTGGGCCCTGTCCCTCCCGGCGGGCAAGGGGGCCAGGCACATCTAGAAGGCGATCATTAAGGAGTTCGCTCTCAACTATGGAGATGTGTTGGTTACTAAGCACCAGCCAGAACCTTTCCTGATTCGGTTCGAGCATTGACATCACACTGAAGAAGCCCGTAAGAAGAAGTGCTTCAAGAGGCATGGCATAGAGCTCTGCTGGCATGAATGGCGGAGCCTTACCTATGCTTTGGGCATGCGCCTCTTCTTCAGGGTGCGTTTGTGCCTTGACGGCATCCCCATTCATGCCTGGACGCCGGACATCATTGACCACGTCATCAGCAGGCCGTGCGCCCTGCAGTGCGTCAACATTGACCTGGTGCAGCCTACGGATACCCGACATATTGAGCTGTGGGCATGGTCGGTGAACCCCAGCAACAACCCCAAGTCAGTGTGGCTAATCTTCATGCATCGGCCTTCGGACATGTCCTCAACGGCTTTGGTCTCCGACATGCCGCATGGCGGCAGGGCCTCAAATATGAGGTATACATTCTTTTGGAGGTAATTGAGGATTACTCCGCGGCTTCTTTTAACTTGCAGGAGGCTAACCAGCTGCATAACATCAAGCCAACCCGCCGCCAGCCGCCACCGTGGTACTACCGTGTCCGGGACGGTGTCCCGCCTGATGGCACCACTCTTGCCCCGATCCGGCTTCCTCTTCCTCCCCTGGAATGCCCAGAGGACAAGGCGAGCCCCTGCCCAGACTGTTCGCACCCTGGGCAGGATGCCGAGGGCCATTGACGGCGACGTCATGAGAAGTGTAGCGTCTTCGATGGCCGGCTCAACCTACACGGCAACCGATGTTGCCTCAATATTGAGCGGCGGGACAGCAGACGCGGCCACCACGGTGGTCGTCACAAGTCCCATGACGAGGATGAACGCGCGCGCCCAGTGAAATGCGCTCGCCACGAGCGTGACGACTCCGACTTCAGCGACGGCGCAGGCACCCATCGCAAGACATCGTCGCATGGCTCCACCGACGACCACTCTGCCTTCAAGTGGCCACCGCGCAGACGTGATGACGATGACGATCGCCGTGCACCCACGGGCGGTCGCGGGAACCACCGTTCTGGCAAAGCTCCTGCCGCGTTGGCTCACCGTCGGGGGCGGCGACAGGGCCAACAGAGCCGTCGCCGTCCCGGTGCTGGCAGGGTGGCAGCAATCGGTGCTGCGAGGTCCGCACCACTACTCCTTCTGTGCAGGCAGGCGCACAAACCTCAGTGCGCAGCACTGTCAAGATGGCGAGCGCGGCTGCCCTGCAGTCCACCCTCTCCACGCGAGTTGACTCGCTGCGCCACGAGCTTGATGCCATTTTTGAAGACAGAGTTATCTCCACTCTCACGACCTTGAACACTCTCCAGGAACGGCAGGAAGCCTGGTTGAGGCAGGCTGGGGACCAATTCGCCAAAGCCCTAGGAGCACGACCACACACTCTGTCGCATGACCTATGCCACCGGATTGGGGCCTGGTCTGACTGCTCGATGGGGCCTGCCGAGCCTCTAGGTGGGCCGACGTCAACCATAGCGCTTGTGGGCGACGCTCTGGTGGAGTTGCAGTCCAAGTTGTCGGCGGCGACACAACACTGCACTGCTGCCGCTCTTGACCTGGTGGGTACGCCACAGGGGCACATGCTGGCTTCTGAGTTTATGTCGGCTGCGGAGGTCACTCCGGCCGCTGCCGGTGCTGACGGGGCAGCGACAGGTGGACACGCTGACGGTGCGCCATTTGAAGCAATCCAAGACACTGCTGACCTATCGGCTGTGTTGCTGCAGAATGACTTCGTGCCCCCATCATTAGTGGATGACATGTTCTAGCCGCCCTCCCCTGCGCTGCTGCAACAACCACCATCTCAGCAGCCCAGGTTCAGAGTGAAGAGCCGTCGCGCCACAGCTACAGGCCCGGTGCGCCGCAGCGCACGGCTCGCAAACCGGCCAGCGATGCCGCCGGTGGAGCAAGCCCGCAGGGTCCTCTGTAAGCGCCTCGGGTTTCTCATCCACAACGATGAAACAAACCTCCAGCAAGCACTGGTAGACTATGTCGCCATGTTCCAGGGACCTCTACCGCCCAATGTCATTGCCGCGCTCACAGCTATCTTCGACCTGGACGATGGAGCGGAGGGCATTGATGCTGCCTTGCCGCAGCTTGCCGGTGAAGGGGCGCCAGATCTCCAAGATGAATTTCAGGCCTCAGCCTGATTGATTTGCCGTAGTAGTCAGCTAGAGATCTTTTGGTTTCCAATGTTTTGTGGACTTTTATCTATCTGGGTGTGGGTGCTGCTACCTCATGTTGCATGCAACTTTTGTTTTGTATCTGGTTTCACTTAGGTTTCGGAGTATGTGTGTGTTGTATGTGTTCGCCCCTTCTGTCAAGGCTTTCCAGTTGATCTCGGTGATTAATGTACTAGCCCTAGTTGCAATCAGCGTTACTTGCACAGCTCGTGCAACACGTCAGAACTGGATTTGGCAAACCTTAGATATTCTCAAGTTTATCAAATGACGACACCAAATCTGGACATAATCTATTGGAATGTTAGAGGGTTAAATTCAGCGGCTAGATGCTCAACAGTTCACGAAACAATCTCAGCAACAACATGTCATCTTGCTTGCCTCCAGGGAACCAAGTTGCGGAACTTTGATTCTGGCCTAGCAGCGTTCCTAGGGTTATTCAAGTTGAGGAAGTATGCTTTTAAGTCTTCTAGACGTACAAGAGGGGGATCCTCTTACTCTGGAACGAGGACTTCATTGAGGCGCAAGACATCTGAGTAGGACGCTACTCCTTGTCGGCCCATATAACTCTAAAGCAATGTGGCACAACCTTCCTGCTGACGACGGTCTATGGGCCAACAAGAAGCACAGAGAAAAATGCTTTCTTGAGACACATTGGTCGTCTTAAACCGTGAGGCGGAGGAAAATGGTTAGTCCTCAGAGATTTTAATCAGATATATAGAATTAAAATATATAGAGCAGCAGACAAGAACAACTCAAACCTCTGCCTCTCGCAAATGAGACAATTTAGAGCTGCTTTGAATTATTGTGAGCTGCATGAAATTCACCTGCAAAACCGAAAATTCACTTGGAGCAATGAACGGCAACACCTGACTCTCGTCTAGTTGGACCGCGTTTTCAGTAATGCGGAGTGGGACCTTGAGTTTGATCAACATGTCTTGCACGCCGTTGCCACCTCCCTGTCGGACCACTGCCAACTTCTCCTATCAAATCAAGCGGGACCAGCTAGACCATGACAGTTTAAATTCGAAAACTTCTAGGTTAAACTCCTCGGTTTCCAGGAAGTTGTCCAGCAGGCTTGGGCCCAGCCCACCTCCCAGACGGAGCCGCTGCGGAGGTTTGGACAGAAACTCATTAACACTGCTAAAAAACTCAGAAGGTGGAGCAGAACTATTCTATCAGAGGCAAAACTAAAATTCCACATGGCTTCAGATGTGATTCTAAATCTGGATATTGCCCAAGAAAACAGAGATCTGACAACAGAGGAGGCTAACTTGAGGACAAAGCTCAAGCGTAAAGTTTTGGGCTTGGCAGTGCTGGAACGCACTAGAAAGAGACAGGCTTCGAGAATCACCAACATCAAAGAAGGAGATGCCAACACGAGATACTTTCATCTTAAAGTTAATGGAAGGAGAAGGAAAAACTTAACAGAAAGCTAACGGATGGGCAGTCAACCACCAGGAAAAAGAGCAGATTGTCTTTGAACACTTCAACGAAATCATGGGCACACCACTGCCATGCTCCACTGACATCAATTGGTCAAGCCTAGGCATCCAACTCTTGGACCTATCGGCTCTAGCAACCCCATTTACAGAGACTGAGGTGTGACATGCTCTGTACCAAATGCCGAATGACAAAGCACCCGGCCCAGATGGATACACAGCCAAATTCTTCAAATCCTGCTGGGAAATTATCAAGCATGATCTAATGGCGGTTATCCAAGCAGTGTTTGACCTTAGGTTGACAAACATGCATTTCCTTAACTCGGTAAATGTTGTACTCATCCCAAAGAAAGAAGGAGCGGACAAAATAACATATTTCCAACTGATAAGCCTCATCCATGCGGTGGCAAAACTGTTGACCAAGATTCTAGCCCTTCGTCTGGCCCCATGCATCAATAGCATCATCTCACCAAGTCAGAGCGTTCATCAAGGGTCGCAGCTTACATGACAACTTCCTTTATGTCCGTAACCTGGCGAGACAGTACCACAGAAACAAGATGCCAACTCTGCTCCTCAAGCTGGACATCACTAAAGCCTTTGACTCTGTGCGATGGGAATACTTGTTAAAACTTATGCAATGTTGTGGATTCCCGTTGAGATGGACAAACTGGATCACAGCTCTTCTGGCATCATCTTCCTCTACAGTCATGTTAAATGGCATCCTCACTGAAAACATTCAGCATGGCAGGGGACTCAGACAAGGAGACCCCCTCTTGCCGCTTCTCTTTATCCTTGCAATAGACCCCCTTTAACGCCTCGTCAATCTAGCGACAGAACAAGGCCTCAGTAGGCTACGAGGAAGGCAAGCCAGACTACGCACTTCCATATATGCAGATGATGCAGTAGTCTTCCTAAACGCAAACAAAGAGGATGTAAACAACCTAGCAATGATTCTTCAGAATTTTGGGCATGCCTCCGGACTTAACACAAGCTTTCTAAAATCCTTGGTTGTGCCGATCAGCTGTGATGGACTAGACCTAGATGACACCCTTGAAAATCTGCCGGCGGCCAGATCTAGTTTTCCTATCAAATATCTAGGCCTTCCGCTTTCGGTCTCTAGGTTGAGGCGAGTGGACTACCAACCTCTTATAGACAAAGCGGCTGCTCGACTTTTGAGCTGGAAAGGAAGAAATGTGTCCCTCACAGGTCGTGCGGCCCTTGTGAAATCAGTTTTATCGTCCCAGCCGGTTTACTTCCTCATGTCTCTAACGATTCTAAAGGAGGTCCTGGAAGACCTAGACAGGAAGAGGAAGAAATTTCTTTGGGCAGGCAATGAAGCTTTGACAGGTGATAAATGCAAGATAAACTGGTTACACACGTGTATGCCTAAAGAAAATGGAGGTCTAGGCATACTCAACATGGAGAAGTTTCTTAGGCTCTCCGCATCCGCTAGCTACGGCACGAGTGGACATCACGAGACAAGGCCTGGTTAGGCATGGGCAACGCCTGTGATGAGACCGACAAGCTGCTCTTCGCGGCTGCAACGTCTCTCACCCTAGGTGACGAGGGCACCGCGGACTTCTGGCACTCCGCGTGGCTTGGGGGGTGTAGACCGAAGGATATTGCCCCAGCAATCTACACCCTATCCTCAAACAAGGCAGCCAAGGTTAGAGATGCCCTCCAAGATAACAAATGGATAGCTGATCTAAATCTACACGGCCATGTCTCAACTACACACTTACAACAGCTTGTGCACTTGTGGAACCTGGTTCAGGACACACAACTGCGGCCAGAGGCTTAGGATACCATCATTTGGAAGCTATCTGGAGATGGCATATACAAGACCTCTTCAGCCTAAAAGGCGCAGTTTCTCGGATCTTGAAAACGACCTACAACACCATTATCTGGCGGGCTTGGGCTCACCTAAATGTAAGACCTTCGCGTGGCTTATCGTGCAAAACCGGGTCTGGACGGCGGATAGGCTGCAAACCCGAGGCTGGCAGAATAGCAATTATTGCCCCCTCTGTCGGCACACAGCTGAGACGGTGCAGCACATGCTAATCGACTGCAGATTTACGCAAAGAATTTAGGATGCCATTGCGTAGTGGATAGGCGTTCCTCAGATGCAGCCAGACAACTGCCCCAGGTGTCAACACTTGCAGAGTGGTGATTCTCTTTTGCCACCTTACAAGGATCTCTGAAGAAAGGGATCCGCACTCTCATTCTCTTGGTAAACTGGGAGATATAGAAGGAGAGGAACGCACGTATCTTTGACCATAAGGAGCTTTCGGCAGGCTCGCTTGTAGCAAAGATCAAGGAAGAGGCACGGACTTAGATGTTGGCTAGAGCTCGTCACTTAGGGCAGCTATGTCCACGGGACCAGCTGTAAAGGGTTGTTTATTATCTTGTATAGCTTTTTTGACTGTATAGGCCAGAGCTTCGGCTCCTTCTTCTTGTAAACTCTTCTTTAATTAATGAAATTTGGCACTCTCTTGTGCCAGTTCCTTAAAAAAAAATAGTTTGCAACATACTCCCTTCCTTCCAAAATTGTTGTTGCTGTTGCCTTTAAACATCAACTTTAACTATTATTTTTTCTCAAAAAAGTTTGATGAATATCATATATTTTATTATAATTTACTTTATCATTACTATTATTTGAATCACAACTTATAATTTACTCATTTGAATTAATTTTTGAATAAAATAAATAGTTAAAATTAATGTTAGAAATCAACAGCAACAAAAATTTAGAAACGAAGGGAATAATTTTGATAGACACTGAACCCATGGTTCCACATGTCGCATTACGAGTGGATCAGTTTAATGCTTTTAATAGTGCAGTTTCTGGCATAATGAGATTGTCATGTTTTCATGGTTTCGTACTGAACTAACATAGCATCACATTATAGTAGTGTGCTGGTTTAGGGTGTTATCAGCTATTTGTCATTTTTGTTTACTTGTGAAGTCCAAGAGGTAGGACTACAGGGACAACTCGCTAGTTCCTATTTTCAGAAATTTTGGTGCAGTACAATGTCTGAGCCTGACAAACTGGACTTTTTTTTTTATTTCATGCAGCTAATCTTGGTATGAGGGACAGTGACCCGGAAGCGACACTTGAGGCAGACAGGAAGGCCAGCGACAGCTTCATGAACCGGGGCATGCTGCGGCTGAAGAGGTATGCGATGGACCAGGATACACAGGAGCAACATACTGCAGCCTGGCCTCACGAGCAGCTCCATGGTAAGTATGATAAACCTCCTACTACTATGTGGTTGTTCAGCCTCAGTACTTATTTTTAGTAATGACATAGACACACTGACAAAAATTCTTAAAAATGCAGTATTTGCCTAAAATATTTCACTAAGATATTTGAAAACAACATCTGACAAAAATTCTGAAGATCAGCATCCGACAAGAAATTTATTAAATTTCGCTTGTTCATGCTGCAAAAACTGAACATACGGCTGCACTTGTGTACAGGCTCTGGGTTTTGTTAGGAATTGCCACCTTTGTCATGTTTGCCGGGATTACCATTCCTTCGATAGTTCAATTTATTGTTAATTCCTAATCTGCTGTGCAGTATGAGCATAAACTGGATCTGCTTTTTTGAATCATGCAGCAATTCAGGGGATGAAGGACTGTAACCATAAGGGGACACTTGATGCCGATCAGAAGGCGAGCGAGAGCTTGTTGAGCCGGAGACGGCCACAGCTGAAGAAGCCTGGGATGGATCAGGATCAGCACGCGCAGGAGCAGCAAAAGGAACCCAACAAGAAGGCGAGCGAGGGCTTTTTGGGCCGGAGCAGGTTGCAGCTGAAGAGGCGTGAGATGGATCAGGATCAGCGAAAGGAACCCAAGCTTCGGACACTTGATTCCTGTCAGAAGGAGAACCAGGGCTTGTTGGGCCAGAGCACGCTGCGGCTGAAGAGGCATGAGATAGCTCAGGATCAGCACAAGGAACCCGAGCTCCGGACATCCCTTCTCGTCGACGGCAAGCCCGCAGGACACAGATCAACACGGCGTCGCCTTGGGTGCGCAGAAGCCAACCGGATCCTGGATCATGGCGGAGCAACGACGGGTTCCTGGGCTTGCTAGTCAGACCAAATCTGGTTTCACTCTGATGCCTCGGGGTCTGACGTGCTTTTCAGTTTCAGGCTTTCAGCTCCTCGGCCGTCAGGATCATCCACAGGATAGAAACAACACGGAGATAGATGTCTTTCAGTTCAGAGCTGAGCTGTGGAAAGACAGAGGGCCTGTTAGTGTTCGGCTGCGATTTTTTTGCTGCATTCGGCTGCACCTCCTGTAGTTTCCAAGGCCAACTTCTTGTTGTTCACCGCAGCTGAAGCAATAAGCCGCAACAAAAGCTAGCGGTACCGAACAGGTCCAAATTTTCAGATCTGAACTATAGGAAGAACACATGGATATATAGATGTACAGAATCTCTTCTAAACTGATGTCCCAAGCAAGGGCCTTTCAGTTCAGAACTGTAAAAATGAAAATTTTCCGACCCTGAGGAGAAAGAACACAAGCTTTGTCCTTGATTTTGATGTATAGATATAGTGCAACACGCATGCTGACTGTGGGCATTATATCCCCCGCTACTTATGGCCCGAGGTTACTCGACGAGTCAAGCTAAGATCTACGGTTCATCAACAACAACCGGCCTATGTTCTTCGTAGGCCTGAAGAAAGAGTTCTATAAGATTTCACGAAAGCTCAACCAAAAGATCAAACGCTGCATCTAGTTACAAGAGCCGCCCTGACCGCCGTAGAGTCGGGGGCAGCGTAACGTCAAGACTTGGCCGCCCGGTCAAGTAACCGATTTATTTTCTGACCTTAGGGTCAGACGACCAACTCGCGATAAGACCTCTGCCAACATAAAGATTCTTGACGACTGTACAAGGCGGCAGAGCGGTAAAGCATGCGATAAAGCAACTTTGTCTCCCTAGCACTGAACAAAGGACAAACAAAGGATGATAGCTGGCGCCAGAGGATTGTCTAGCGCCAGAGGATCACTTTGAGAACATTCTCGAAGATGCCGTTGACTTCACCCGTCAAAGAGGGCTGATTTCGTGGCAGCCAAGTTTGGTGGCGACCCCGCTTATCAGAAAAAGCTCTATCCGGCGGGGGATTAAGTTGGCTGCACCCCACTTGTTAGAGGATGTCCAATTAACCCCGGTCCGACCTCTATATAAAAGCCCGTCGAAGAGCCTCGTACAAGAATGAATACGAGATAGCCAACATAGACACATACCCACAGAGGCGCGCTAAAGACTCTCCGTGTAAGAGGCCCTCCGCCATTTTAATCCATTCGATCGTACGTGAGTTCGTCGATTTCGACCTTTAAAGGGTATTACACCTTGTAGTGACCCAACTAAGCTACATTCTTGAGTTCATCATGAATTAGACCACATCGATTAAAAAGAAGTGCACCGTACCCCCTCCGATCTACAAATTCATACTGTGTTAGTGTACAGAACGGACAAACATTACTAGTTCAGAATTAACAGCCATTTTGATCTATATCAGAAAGCTTTACTGAATGCCAGCCATTTTCGATCTGTTGGCCATGAGACGGATCTATACTAGAAAGCTGTACTGAGTGTAACTGTAATACAACCTGGCCGATCGTCAAGGGGCAGCTAGAGATTTTCTTTTCACATACACCAGTCCATTCAAAACATTAACGAACAAAGATGAACAAATTAAGGTACATATTGACTGATCAAGAAACAAAGGACAGGGTTGGAAACAAATAGTTTTGTGATCAGGAAACTAAACAACTGCAAATTACTAAGATAAATACATTGTTTAGAAAGGAAACTAGACAATTGTACACATGAACCGGATCGCGATGCACAAACTGAAGTAGGCGGTCGATGACGATGAGGCGCCGCCGCGGCTTCAACGGCTGTCGTATGCACGCAGCTGTCTACCTCCTTATGATCTTCAGATGATGTCGTAGTTGTTCTTAAATCCAGCTCTAATTACGCTTTAGCTATCTACATGGTGTTCATTACTTCACAGAATGTAGACCTCTTATCTGTACTGGTGCTTTAAATGAATTTTTATCGCCTAATGTTAATCTTAGCACAGCCAAATGTTACCCTCAGTATTTCTAGTATTAACTCTTCTATAATTAAGAATTCTGGTCCAATAGACTTGGGTTTCAATGGTCCAGCCTACTTGGACTAATTCTCTCTTCGTCGATCGGTTTTGGACCATATCTACATGGTGTTCATTACTTCCAGGTTTTCTGGGCTGGAAGAAGGTTGAGCTTGGTAACGTAGGAATTTCATGAAAATCACATAAGAGTTTCACAAAATCAATTCAACTTTATAGAAAAATACAAAAATTGATATAATTTTCTACGACCCCCAGTGGTCGATTATTTTTTTCAGAGCAAGATTATTTAGGAGGAAGAGCTTGAAGATTACTAGCAATATCATTCTCAATGTGTAGGTGTGAGTGTGTGTACAGATGAGTAGATACTATAGTTGTACTAGTAAGAGAGGTTTAAAATCTTCCTCTCTCTCTCCACGCCTCACATGAGGCTTCCTGAGGTCAAAGTCAATTGCTAGTAGAAAATTTCACTCTACAAGCTTTCACGCGGTGGATAATGGTGTAGGTGTGAATGTGTAAGGTGTGGCGTGTGCATGTGTATAAACCTGAGTAGATATTACAGCTGTACTATCTCCGTTCTAAAATATAAATATTTTTAAAAATAGATATAATCAAATTATTTTAACTTTTACTAATAATATTAAAAAATTACATAATTTCTAATATAAAAATATAATTTTTATGAAACCTTATTTCATGTGAATTAAAAAATATAATTTTTATATAATAAAATATTATTATTGTTAAAGTAATAAAAATTTGACTTTAATTAAACTTAAAAATGCTTATATAAGTTTAAAATCTCCCTCTCTCTCCGCCTCATGCACGAGGCATCCTGAGGTCAAAGTCAATTGCTAGTAGAGATTTTCACTCTGCAAGCTTTCCTCGTGTAGGGCATAGTGGTGTAGGTAGGAGTGTGCAGGATGGTGCGAGTGTGTACGCATATGAAAAGATATTACAGCTGTACCAAATAGGAGATCACGAACCAAGTTTCCTGAGGTCTAAGTCAATTGCTAGTACAAAATTTCCCTCCGCAGACTTACAAGAATCTCTCCCTCTCCACGGAATCTGCTGCCGTGTGCGCCGACTGCCGCCGCGTGAGTCACGAACCCACTCGGCGGCGACCCGACAGTAACCTACCTCGCAACAGCAGATCCCTTTCCCCCAAATAGTCACTTAGGGCTTGTTCGATTGCTAAACTAGAAATCATTCTCAATCCTTCCAGGTGTGAAATAAGTCATTTTAAATTAATAACTTAATTTTTATTTATAAAATATTCAATTAGAATAAGAATAAAATCCGGTCTATTAAGACAGTGTGAAATAAGTCATTCTATTGGATTGATTCCCACCCTAATGAAATTTTCTATAAGTAAAAATTAAGCTATTAACTTAAGATGACTTATTCTATACTGAGAATCAATCTTTTAGGAATGATTCCTTGCCTGACAACCAAACACGACTTTAGTCGAACCCGTTTGTTGAATTCAAACATAACTCAAACCCTGCACATGTTCCTCTTGCCTTTTACTGCCGTTGCTCATTCTTCTCTCTAAAACTAGTTCAACGCCCGTGCTTCGCCACGGAACAATTGCTCACGGATTCATCTGAAATCTGGGACACCACAAAAGTCTTTGCCGCCGCTGCCTCACCATGCCAAGGAATGACAGGCAAATTGGCCTTTCTATTTTCCAACTGGTAAAACAATAGCTCGCCTGTAAGTGGAAAAACATTACTATTGTTCCAAAGGCGAATATTGATACCAACCAAAATCCAAGCTGACAAAACACAAATACATTACCAGTCTGACAAAATTTAATGCTAAATAGATTGCTAATGGCCTGGTGAAGCTGTGAGTTGACCAAATACATTGGTACGGCTCCTTCAGCCTTTATCATTCTGAACAGCTAAATTATGTTTTGTGAAATCCAAGCTGCTGACCTCATGAATGGGTTCACAGTCACAATCAAGAGAGAAATTACTCCTTGACTGGATAAGGGAGAGTGGGTGTTAAGCATAACTTAAGCATACCTAAAATTTGTGTGTGCTCCAAAGCCAAGTAAAGGAGCAGAAAAGCAGAGATACAAAATATATGGACTGAAAACAAATAATAAAATGACAACATAACAGACAGCTGTAAATATTATTCAGCTGAGAATGCAGATTCAATTATGTGGGATGAATATATCTCAGAATAAATCATCTGATATCAATCTTATGGTATTCGGTATCGAACCTGCCAAAGCATTCAGTTACTTTCTAAGAATAATTAAACCAAATGTGTAACTATATGAACTCAACTATCTAGTTATTTGCACAGATTCAAACTAATGTGATAGGGACTCAGACAGAGGCACGACTCCACCTGAAAGGCAGATTATTCACAAGCTATGTTAAACCTGATGGTAAGTAAAAATGCTACATCCAAGATCAGATGATCTACATCGGCAGATTGTTTCTTAGAGCAGTAATGCCAAATCTGATGGTAATTAAAAATTGGGCTACACATTAAAGGACCTAACATCAATTGAGGAATTAAGCAACAAATTTAAATCTGGTTTTCATGGCATATTGCCAGAAGTACCAAACCCACACCAAATGTTTCAAAATGTGAATATTCAACATAGTTTGTGAGATCCAATACTTGACCTGCCAGAAGTACCAAATCTTTTGAAAACAATGTTTTCATTGATGCACTAAGGCCTATAATGAATCTTTATTGGTAGATCAATATTTTCCAAGAAGCTTGGTGAATCAACATATCTTGATCTCCACAAACAATGCTAGAACTTTGAGGCTGAGAAAACATGAGCTGATGAGCCTAAATAATTTCCATAAATTGAACAAGATTCAGCTCTATTAGGACTCAAGAGAAAAAAATCAATAACATGCATGATCCTTTAACAGAGTTGTGATCTCGCTGCTGCAGCTCGATTGTGTGCAGGAACAATACAACCAATTAAAGATTTCTCCTTGTAAAATAAAGATATGAAAAGTGCAATTATACAATCTCACCATGGATGCAACTGAAAGGAAAGATATGGTTCCTTAAGCAAGAATGAAAATGTGCACATAATAAGTAGGCATACACAACAGTCCATGAATTATTCCTAGCAAGAATAGCTACAAGCAAGAACAAGCAATTAATATGCAGTGCAAATGGTGGAATTGCAAAATGCAAGCAGGATGAAAAATAATATAAGAGGAATCGTTGGTGACCATTACCGAAAGGGATTATGCAAGTGAAGGGGTGAGCAGGAGAACAGGCCTTCGGCCATATTCATCAGTTAGCTGGCCCATCAAAGAAAAATCTATTATATTGATGAAAATTCCTCCAAACTGCGCTCAGGCAAACACAAAGTATTCAGTCTCCCTTTACTGACATTGTTTCATTGGGAAGGGAGCATGCCGGCTTGAGATCAGTGCTCAGATGCCTAAGAGGGAGCACAGATGGGTAGTAACACACAGTAGACTCGAGGATAGATGGCCTCTGGGCACTATTCGCCGTCGGCAGGGCAGAGCACGGCGTTGACCTTGTATACAAGACCCACGCATCAATGACCAAATTCACGAGCACTATTGGAATCCCATCGTCCCCAGCTCCGGCAGCAGCGAAGCTGGTGGCGGCGGCGGAAGGGAGATCAAAGGGGAGTCTAAGGCGCCTCATCCCCTAATCCCCATCGATCCACCTACAGGTCTTCTGCCACTGTAGTCCTCGCCCCTCCATCGCTAGATTTGGGAGTTAGAGATCGAGAAGAGAGAGAATTCCAGAATATGACTTATTCTAATGGATTTAGTTAAATGACATATTTAGTAAATGACATATTGGTAGCTACAAATTATGGTACCTAAATGACATATTGGTTTTCAGATCTGACTTTTCCTAATGGATTTAGTTGTCTGTTAATGAGGAGCATATTTAGTAATTTATCATCAGATCCGCTAAGAAAACTCTAGAAATTCTTTTGTTTGTTTATAGAGGATTTAATCTCCTCATTTCGGTCCAATCCACTCCAAGCCTACCATAACTGAACGAGCTCCTAACTGGTTTGGCATTCCAGAATACAGAGTGAAGTTTTTAGTTTTCCGACTCTAGCTTTCTTCTGCATAGTTCTTCCCACCGTGTAGTCAAAATAGTAAACTTTCCCCACTGATGAAACCGGAATTGCTTTCTGTGCAGACGAAGACTTGAATGAAACAGGTGAGGGAGGTCGGTTATGATGCGGAGGACTGTATCGATATTTTCTGGCATCACCTGAGCAGGCCCTCAGGGGACAGCAGCCGCCTCGCAAGGTGCACATACAAGATCCTCCAGTTCTTAAGAACTCTAAAAGCTCGAGACACACTGGCCAAAGAAATCCAGAGCCTCAAATCCCGGGCGCACAAGGTGAGCGAAAAGGAGGGTGAGATACAAGCTGGATGCCGTCGAGTGTTCTGTTTCTAAGACGGGCACCGGAAGCCATGCATACAGCCGATCCAGCTATCTCGATGTGGATTGCCGAGTGCCTGCTGCTGAGATCCACGGAGAAGTGTCACAGCTTACCGGGATAGAGAACAAGACAAATGATATTATTCGATGGCTAGATGAGCCCAACAAGCCCCATCTCCGGGTCATCTCGATTGTCGGGTATGGCGGCCTGGGCAAGACCACACTCGCAATGACTATTTATACCAATCTAGCTGTGCGCGGCATCCAGGGCCGTTCGTTTGTGCCCGTATCGCAGAACTTCCATGTCTGGTCGCTTCTTGTGTCAATGGCTAAGCAATTCTTTCCAAGAAGGGTGAAGGTAGAGGACGGGGCCGAGGTAGATCCCTTACAGGACATTGAATCCTGGGACATAACCAAGCTCATTAAAGAATGTCGTGATTACCTGGAAAAACAAAGGTACTACTACCATGCTTCCTTTGTCCTAAAATAAGTTCATTTATTTGGTAAAATTCATCTATATAAATTTAATCAATTTAAAAGATACATTAAACTTATAGTTGCAGATTCATCATAACAATCTGTTCATAATATATAATTTATATATTGTTGAAATTTTTTGGATCTATATAAATAAACCTGGTTTGGAATGGCGTGGTTCTCCCATGGTTCTCCAATCGGAGGCGTGCAAAGGCGCATCCCTCCTAGAGGCGTGTGGTGGCGGCGGCCCTCCTAGAAGCGCATGTCAGCTCTGGCCGCTGGCAACGGTCAGGTCCTGTGGAACCCTGAAGGATAGGACACGCAGCAAAACAAGCAAAATCCAAATCACTGTCAGCACTCGGAAGGGAGAAGGGAAGAGAATGAACAGAGGTCAGCGACGAGGCCGAGCGGCAGGGGGGAAGAGACGGACTCAACACTCCTTGACCCTAGGTGAACCGGCGGTCTACGTCTCTGATGGGAGCGAGCCGGTGGGTGACGTGGGCGGGGAGGTGGATCCGGTGGTAGTGCGTACGGCTTGCATGAGGCAAGGAGTGGAGGCGGGTCCGGCTAGGTTACATCTGTATTTATTAGGATTCAGATAAGGTACAGGCGGCACCTTTTTCTTTCCGCCTACAGAAATGTTTTTCTACGGTCTGTTCCTGTCATCTGTATAGCGCTATTTATACCAGCGGTCGATTTTCTTGGGCCCACAGCAGCCACTGTACAATCAGTTGACAAAACAGGGGTGTCAAGATTGATAGTTTTTTAGTAGTGTATTGGCTGACGATGCAACAAACGATATAACAATTCATTTTATCAACAATATAAAAATAGGGATCAATATCAGGATGCCTAACTTCAGTAGTGGAAGTCCCGTGTGAGAATGACACGGGCTGGATCTTATACTTATGCTTTGGTGTAAAATAAATAAGGGGATTTTTGTTATCCTCATCTTAAAATTCGCTCTTACAAGGAGTTAAACCCAAAACCTGAGAGGTGATAATGAGGCTCCTCAACCACTAGGCTGAAGACTCTTTCGCAGTAGGCTCAAAATTAGACGTTTCACCCTCCATAGCACCCATGTCACTCTCTGATGCATTATTCACTAAAACAAAAAGTAAGTCAATATGAAAATAGATGCTATGATGCGACACATAATGCAAATGCAATGATACTTTGCATGGATTTATATATTGAAGTTATGAACATGATGTAGCTTGTAGAAGATGTGTATTGGACCATATTTTTTAGATAATGGAGAAAACATTGTATCATATGCAGCAGGCATGTATTTGATATGTCAACATGTACTCGCAAAGTATTCCAAAAAAACATATACTTGCAAAGTGATTAAATTTTCAAGAAACATCCTTTTGTTGTTAGCTAATTTGATAAGCATTATGTTCTTTCCGTACTCAGGTACTTAATCATCCTTGATGATGTGTGGAGTCCGGCAGCATGGCAAAAACTAAAGGTAGCCTTCCCTGATGATAATGGAAAGGGAAGCAGAGTTATAGTAACTACACGTAATCACCAGGTTGCTAGGACTTGTTCCAAGGAAGACCGTATCTACAAAATGAAGGCCTTACTCAAAGATGAGTCGGAGAAGTTATTATTCAAGACAGTGTTCGAATCAGAGAAACTTCCATCCACTTACCATCATCTGAAGAATGTCTGCGAGGCCATCTTGGAAAAATGCAATGGTTTGCCTCTAGCTATAATCAGCATAGGGGGAATGCTAGCTCAGAGGCAAAATAATGCAGAAGCAGATTGGCGAAGAATACTTGAAAGTCTGGGTTCTGAATTACAAATGAACCCAAATTTGGAGGGAATGAGAAGGATACTCTCCCTCAGCTACACGATTTGCCATACCACATGAAAGCATGCTTCCTGTACCTTAGTGTTTTCCCTGAGGATTACAATATCAGAAGAGGAGCTTTGGTGAGACAGTGGGAGGCTGAAGGCTTCATCAGTGGACTGCATGATTTGAGTCCAGAAGAGATTGCACAGGGTTTTTTTGATGGGTTTGTCAGCAGAAGCCTTGTGATCCCTGGCCAGGTAGGCAGCAGTGCCCAGGTGAGGACCTGTAAGGTTCATGACATAATGCTTGAAGTCATCACGTCCAAGGCTATCCAAGAGAATTTCATTTCTTTCCTTGGGAGTGGCCAGTACAGCACAGTTGGGCAGCACGATAGGATTCGGCGGCTTTCCATCAAACCTGGCAAAAGTGAAAAAAGTGTCTCCAGCCGAACCTTCTCTCCTGTCCGTTCTGTGACAATTCTGGGCAGCACAGAAACAGATTTGAAGGATTCTTTTGTGGACCTTAAACTTTTAAGGGTGTTAGATCTTGAGGGCTGCCGCTGGTTAAGGGGTCAAGATTTGAAGGATATCTGCAAGCTGCCTCTGTTGAGGTACCTAAGCCTTCGAGGAGCAGGCAGCAAATATATCGCAGCTACCAATCATGGTAGGGAAACTTAAAGGACTGATGACACTCGATATCAGGGAAACTCAAGTGAGAGACCTGCCCAGAAGCATTACGCAACTCCAGAATCTGAATCATCTGCTGGCAGGTGACTATTAATATCGCACCCGGACACACAGTGTGAAGTATCTAAATGAAAGTGTCTCACTACCAGCAGGCTTTGGGAACATGAAAGCCCTGCGGAGAATATCTTGTGTTAACATATCCAGAAGTCCCCCTGGATTGCGTGAAGTCCCCCTGAAAAGCTGTCACAGTTAACAAAATTCGGTGTTATAAAAGCTGCCCAGAAAAGAAACTGCGCGCGACACCCAGGATCTACGGTTCCTGCAGGACATAAAATCGCCACCTCTCTTCCTACACAGTCTGCACTTGTGGGGAACGCTAGGAAGGATGCCTCCATGGATTCAATATCTCACCAACTTATCCCGTGAATCACTCCGAGGAAATGTCCTAGGTACTGAGTTGACCTCTACGCTTGGGAAGCTCCCTGACCTTGTCTTGTTATGTTTCTTTGAAGTGCCTACAAGCAAATCAGGAGAGGTCGAAAGAGAGAGAGAGAGCTGTTATACCTTCTGTGGTCGACACAGCCGGCTCGGAGGAAGAAGACTCTGTCATCCCTTCTCCTTTGGCGGTGATGTCCGCGCTCGGGCGGCGAAGGTCGGAGTAGAGGAGAAAGGCCTTCGGTCGAGGTCGGCGAGGTCGAGATCGATGCTGAGTGCGGTGTGACGGCGGTGATGGGAAATCCCGTCGATGGCAGCGCACGCTCACAGATCGGTCTAAAGTTTTGGAATATTGGGTGCGGTTAGAGCGGCGACGGTCAACCTCGTGGTGCGTGCTCTGGCACCCCCACCCTTCCTTTTATATGATGCTATGCGACGAGGGGTCACCAGCCACATGGTTGGGCGCTTTCGATCAGGGCGCTGGATTCAGTTGGCCATTAGGTCAACTGAAGACGAGACCAACTTTAGTTGACCGTTAGGTCAACTGGATGAGATCAATTTAACATTCTCCTCTTTGATCAAAGTCTACATTTTAACTTTTATGGTTTCAATTTTACTCATTTCATCTCAGATTAGTGCATAGAACATGTTTCATTGTCATGGTCAATCGTCGATAGATTTCACAGCTATAATACACCTCTCTGTTCTGAAATAGTTACTTATCTTTGAGTCATCTTTTCATTCAAGAATCATAGGCTTTCTCTTAAACCCATGCCGGTTACATATTCTCTAAACACGTTGGATGGTAAGCTATTTGTAAGCGGATCCGTTAACATCTTTACGGTACTTATATAATCAAGACTTATAATATGATCTCGAACTTTATCTTTCACAACATAGTATTTTATGTCAATGTGTTTGGCAGCACCACTTGACTTATTGTTGTGGGCATCCGTTACTGCTAGTTCATTATCGCAGTACAACTTAAGTGATTTATTGATGTCGTCAACCACTTTTAAACTAGATATGAACTTTTTAAGCCAGTTCATTTGTCTCGTGGCCTCATAACATGCTATAAACTCGACATACATTGTGGACGACGTAGTGACGGTTTGTTTTGAGCTTTTTCATAATATAGCTCCTCCTGCGAGAGTGAACACATATTCGGATGTCGATTTTCTATCATCTCTCGTATAATCAAAGTATGTGTACCCTATTATATGGAGTGAATCTGATCTTCTGTATGTCATCATAAGGATTTTCGTTCTTTGCAAATAACGCAAGACTTTCTTTACCAATTTTCAGTGCTTTATTTCAGGATTACTCTGAAATCTGCCAAGTAATCTGGTAACAAACGCTAAGTCAGAGCGTGTGCACACTTGAGCATACTACAAGCTTCCGATAGCTGAAGCATATAGAACCGTTTTCACTTGATCGATCTCATATTGGTTTCTGGGGCATTGAAAATTTTCATATATGTCGCCCTTGACTATAGGAGCATGTGATGGACTACATTTATGTATAACGAATTTCTTTAAAACTTTTTGTATGCTTTTTGTGACAGTCATAATACATCTTTGTTTCTATCTCGATGAATTTTGATCTTTAGTACCCCTTTATTTCTATCTCGATGAATTTTGATCTTTAGAACAAACAAAGCTTCACTAAGGTCTTTCATATCAAACTTTGAGGACAAAAATTTCTTCGTTTCCAGTAGCAGACTAACATCATTACTAGCTAGTAAAATATCATCCAAATACAGGATCATGAAAATAAACTTTTTATTTTTGAACTTTACATAAACACAATTATTCTCTATATTCTCTTTAAACTCAATTTTTTTTATCGTACTATCAAACTTCAAGTACTACTATCTTGAAGCTTGTTTTAACCCATAAATCGATTTCTTTAAGCGGCATCTTATTCGTTCATTTTCTTTCACGACAAAATCTTTCGATTGTGCCATGTAAACATTTTTCTCCAAATCTCTATTGAAAAATGTTGTCTTTACATTCATCTGATATAATTTTAAGTCATAATATGCTACTAATGTCATTATAATTCTGAAGGAATCCTTATACAAGACTAGAGAAAAGGTCTCATTGTAATCAATCTTTTCTTTTTGTGTAAAATCTTTGATCACGAGTCGTGCTTTATATCTTTCTATATTTTTTTGAGTTAAGTTTTGTTTTGTAAACCCATTTACAGCCTACAATTTTGACTTTTTTAGAAATTATTTTCAAATTCTAGATTTTATGAGCTTTCATGGACATCATTTCTTTCATGGTCTCATGCCATTTTGAAGAATGTTCACTTCTCATGGCTTATTCAAATAAGGTTGGATCATCCTCCATTTAAAATTTCTCTGTATGATAAATTTTATAATCATCAGGAATAGTTGATCTTTTAACTCTTTGAGACCTTCTCGGAGCCTCTTTATTTGGCACATTTTCTGGTTGAGGCTGTTGTTGCTCCCCTCATGTGTTGCAATGGGTTCTATAGGATTTTGAAAAACATGTTCCTCATTCATATTTATTGTTGCCACAGGAGGAACAATAACAGATGCTGACACCACAGTGTTTTGCATTGTCAGTGCAGCGACATCAAATAGTAAGAAAAATGGCTCTTGAATCATTGAAGTGGGCGCATGTGCCCGCTTCTCTTCAAAATCAATTACTCGAGCTACTTTGCTCTCTTTCATCATCTCATCCTCTAAAAAGATAGCATATCTCGTTTTTACAAACTTTGTATATCTGTTTGGACAGTAGAAACGAAAACCTTTTGACCTTTCAACGTAGCCAAAGAAATGGCAATTTACTATTTTGAGATCAAGCTTCTCAATATTTGAGTTAAATACTTTAGCCTCAGCAGGGCTCCTCCGTATACGTAAGTGGTTTAGTGAGGGAACTCTTTCTGTCCACAATTCATACGGCGTTTTGGGCACTGACTTACTTTGTACTTTATTGAGAATATGAATGGTGGTCTTTAACGTCTTCACCCATAAACTCAATGGTAAAGTAGAATAGCTCATCATGCTTCGCACCATATCCATCAAGGTACGGTTATGTCTTTCAGCTACTCTATTTTGCTGAGGTTCGCTCGGTGTAGAATACTGGGTCACTATACCATTCTCCTGAAGAACCTTGCAAAAGTTCCAGGAACTTGACCATATAGGATATCCTGACCGTAGTACTCCCCTCACGGTTAGATCGGACTATCTTAATATTTAAATTGTATTGGTTTTCAACTTCAGCCTTAAATATTTTAAATTTATCAAAAGCTTCTGTTCTTTCTTTGATCGGATAAATATAACCGTAACGGAAGTAATCATCTGTGAATGTTATGAACGAGTCATAATCATCTACACTTTTCAACAGAGAATAGACCACAAATGTCTGTGTGAATAATTTGTAGAATTTCTGTGCTTCTTTTGGCATCTTTCTTAATTTTCTTTGCATATTTTCCTTTAATGTATTCTCTACATTATTCTAAATCTGAGAAGTCTAATAAAGAAAGAATATCATTCTTTATTAATCTTTTTATTCTTCCCCTCGAAATATGGCTTAAACGACAGTGCCATAATTTCGACGAAGCATTATGAGTTTTTTTTTTGTTTTTTGTTTACATTGGAAGACGAGAGTTCACATATTTTGTCGCACGCAACGTTACCATCATCGCCTACAACATTCACATCATCACATAGTGATAATAAGTAAAGCTCATTTTGTAAGATGGCAAGGCCAACACATTCTTTATTAAACATTATTTCGTATTTTCTATTTTTAAAATGACAATCATAACCATCATTATTCAAACATAAAACACTAATCAAATTTTTCTGTAAAGAGGGTACATAAAGAACATCTTTAAGTAAAAGTGAAGCCATCAGCTAACTCTAATGAAAGATCATGGACGGCTTCAACATTTGTTTGGACTCTATTTACAACTTTAATGCATCTTTCTTTTCTTTACGTAGTCCTCGTCGAACGAAATCTCTGTAAAAAATTAACAACATGAACAGTTACTTCAGAGTCAATCCATCAAGTGAATTTTGAATATTGCACATATAGAGATTCATTTATAAAAGTAATAATGTTCTCACCTTTCTTTGTTATTATCATCTTTAAGTAGTCAGGACAATTTTTTTTGTAATATCATGTCTTCTTGCAGTGAAAGCACTGATCTTTCTCTACAGTAAACTTGTTCTTTTGAGGCTGATATACCATGAGAGCTTTTTTCTTATTTCTTTTCTTATTTTCTTTCACATAGTTGATAAAACCACCCTGTGAAGCTTTTATTCTTTTCTCTTCTTGCACACACATAGCAATGAGCTTCTCTAAGTCCTATTTCTCAGGCTGTATGTTATAGTTAACAACAAAAGTGTTGAACTCTTTGAGCAAAGAAACAAAAATCAGATAGATAAAAAACTCATCCTTGATGGTCAAATCCATTGGTTTCAGCTTAGATGTCAAGTTGCTCATCCTTAGTATGTGCTTTCTTATGCCACTGCTACCACCAGAGTACCTTTCTATCACAAGCTGCTTGATCAGCTGTGTTACATATGTCTTTGAAGAACCAGTGAACTGATTCTTTATTTTGTCAAGGTACTCTATGACAGTGTCACACTCTGAAATTGAGTCCATAATTGCAGTCTCAATGGTGTTCTTTATCATAGTAAAACATTTCTTGTTGGCTGGGATTCATTTTTTATACTCAAGGTCATATAACATCTTTAAGAAAGCATAGTCTCTCTATCTAGTCTGCCAAGCAGTATCAGTTTTATTTTCTTTTTTCACTGGCTTCTTAGGCTCAGTGGGACATGTTGTGGTGAGGACCCAGTCCACCTCAGCCAAGATAAACGCTATATCTATCTTTTTCTTCTATTCTTCATAGTTATCTCTTTTGAGTGAGGATCTCTTTGATACAACTTATTAAGTTGTATTATTAAAAAAATAATTCAAATAAAGTGAGAACATAACAAATAAAACATATGTCTTAGTTCTAACGTTGGTCAAAATTAAGATATTAAATTTGTCTATACATTAAATCTACATCACCGTTGGACAGAAATAGAAATATGCATAAAAAATTATTAATTAAAAAATTATAATACTGTTATTATCAACGTTGGTCAGAAAAATAACAATATCATAAATTTTCTGAAATTATATCTATTTTTCAAAATTAAATTCTCCCGTTGGTTCGAATTTAATAATAAAATTAACAAATTTAAATACACAGCTAAAAATACATTTTTTCTATTTTTCAGAAGCAATTATTGTACTTTTCTATTCTATCAAAATTTGCTAATTTTTTGTCTAATTATTTCTGTCAAAAAATTAGCAAAATAATTAATTAAATTACTTCTGGAAAAAGAAAAAAAACAAAAAATCCTTTGAATTTGGGCCAAAATCGCGTGCGGCCCACTGTGAACAGTCGCATGCGCGGCCCAGCAGCTCTTTCGGCCCAGCTCGTCACGGCGCGAAAAACCGGCCTGAACAATCTGGGCCCGGGCCGAAAAAGCTCTCCCTCGTCTGGGCCAAAACTGGCCCAACTCGGCGCCGACGGCTCTCGACGGTTCAGTGCGTAAGTCGGCGGTATAAAATCCCATTGCGCAGCCGACTCCCCCGAACCCTAAGTCATTCTCTCCGTCACCCGCGCTCTCTCGCTCTCGGCCGCTCTCTCGCGACGCTCTGGCGAAACTTCGCCAGAGCGCCGCCGCATGGCCATGGCGCAGCCGCACGGCCCTTGCCGGCACGCGCACTCACCTGAGGGTTGAGCGTGCCGCTATCAAGGGGTGGTGCGCGCGCGGCGCCTCTAGGACCAGGGCTCGAGGACTCGAGCGGCGGCGCGGCCGTCGATGACGGTCGCGTCGACGGCGAGGTGAGGCCAAGGTAAGCCTTTGCCTCTCTTTTCCCTTCCCCTCCCCTCGGCCGCCTTTTCCTTGACGGGTTAGGGTTAGGGTTAAGGTTTTGGATCCAGGGTCTTTGGGGTTGGTGGCTCTCGATCTGCTCGATAGGGTGGCTCTGATGCCATTGTTGTGTTTCTTTGAAATGCCTACGAGCAAATCGGGAGAGATAGAGACAGAGAGCTGTTATACCTTCTGTGGTCGGCACAGCCGGCCCGAAGGAAGAAGACCCTGCCATCCCTTCTCCTTTAACGGTGATGTCCGCGCTCGAGCGGCGAAGGTCGGAGTAGAGAAGAAGGGCCTTCGGTCGAGGTCGGCGAGGTCGAGATCGATGCTGAGTGCGGTGTGACGGTGTTGATGAGAAATCCCATCGCTAGCAGCGCACCGTTACAGATTGGTCTAGAGTTTTGAAATGTTAGGTGGGGTTAGAGCGACGATCAACCTCGTGGTGCGTACTTCAACTCCCCCACCCTTTCTTTTATATGACGCTGTGCGACGAGGGCCCATCATCCACATAGCTAGGCGTCCCCCGATCAAAAAGTTAGCCGTTGAGCTAACTGAAGACGAGATCAACCTAACATGTCTCCCTCAAGCAGTACACTGATTCGTACATGGGGAGTACGTTATCCTTTGAAAAAGATCAGTTTCCCAGTCTCAAGCAGCTGCTCGTGGATAACCTGCGGAATCTACACGAGCTTCACTTCGTACAAGGGGCACCTAAGCTAGAAACGCTCACACTGTCCTTCGTTTACTACTCTCAACACATTTCTGGAATAGAGAAACTCTACAGGTTAAGAGAAGTAGAGTTGTTTGGCAATATCTTTGACTCGGTGGTGAAGAACGTGACAACCATGGCCAGGCGAAATCCCAACCGCCCAAGAGTCATCAGAGATGATCGCCCAGCGGAGGTCTAGCAAGCATCGGAAAGTCACTCGCAATAATATATATTGTAGTACGTGCTATTTGATTGTTCCCATTTTCTTTCGTTCGGACATGACATGAGCTTCAGTCTGCTGAACATGCGCGAGCCGAGCTATTTTTACAAGATTGAAACACAAATTCTAATGTAACTAGGTTTTGCAGATGAGCTAGCTAGTCAAGTGTAGCAATGAATAATAACTGAGCTGGTCAAAGTATAAAAACGTCTCTAAGACTGTAAGTTAAGAGTTCAATTATTTCTGCAAAAACGTGTCTAAGTATATTGATTCAGCTCTACATGGTTGAATACTAGTAAATATATGGTTCTTCATTCTTTTTAAGATCTCCAGAGTCCAGAGCAAATATGAAGCAAAGTCATAAAGTCACAATGTACAGTTCATGCGTTCCACAGCCCTAATCTGTACAAGGACAATACCTATCACTCATGCACAGTTTACAAGTTTACAGGTCAAAGAATAAAAAAAACATATGTAAGTTGAAATTCAAATTATTTCTGCAGGGATGTCAAGTTGTATTGATTCAGAGACTATGAACACTCAATGATCTGGCAAAACGAAATAATAAGACATAAGTGTGACTAGGTATTATTTAATTATACTAAGCCTTTGCATGAGTACGAGCTTAGATTACGGTTCGCTTATTATAATTCTAAGAATTATATGTGTCGTTTTATATATGATCATGACTTAGCGGTATTCGCTATGGATTGTTGATTAACTATTCAGTTCATTTTAAACAATGCTTATGTGTTTATGCAAGTCATGTGGGTGTATGCATTATCAAGCTTCCAAGGCACTAATGTGTTTATGTAGTTTTAAGCTAATATGAAGCATGTTTAGTTGACCTAACAAGTGGGTGAGGTGTCTTTTCATATGTAATCTTATTTATATCATATATTTAATTACATGCATTCTAAAATACTTTTATTTAGTTTACAACTAAATAAATGATTGTGTAGTAACTAGAAATTATTTATTTAATTCCTTATTATGTAGTTATATTTTAACTATTAGTACCTAATTAAT
>BCLG01002402.1:0-26459 GCA_001602295.1 Zoysia matrella | reverse complement strand
CCTGGGGGCAGCGCAGCGCCAAGGAGCGGAGGGAAGGCGAGTGGTGGGCGGCGGAGAGGCAGGCCAGGTAGCAATGGCGATGATGATGGGAGTAGGGGAGGCGATGCATCGGTGAGGGGAGCGATGAGGGGGCGGGTGATGGGCGTGGATAGAGGACGGGAGCCAAGGGGATCGGGGAGGCGGCGTGGGGCGGGCAGAGGCTGGCCGTCGGGGGAGGGGAGGGGAGGCCGAGGCTCTTGGTGTGGAGAGAGGACGGGAGCCAGGGGGTCGGGAGGCGGCGCGGCGGGGGCAGAGGCTGTGTGGGGAGCCGGGGAGGGGAGGCCAAGGCGCTTGCGGGGGTCTAGTCGGTCACGATCGATACGCTGATGCTACAGAGAATGATAAACGGACACGATCGAAGCGCTGATCTAATCGAACGGACGAAACTATTCAAGTGACGTGGCTTAATGATAGTTGAGATTAAGATGTTAGTAGTGGTGATTATATAAATATTATTATAGATGCTTCAACCGGTTGCGAGTCAATACGAGACACAAGGACTTATTTGAAAGGTAGGATTTCAAAAATATAAAATATAAAAATTTGACAATACAAAAGAAATTGAAAACACACACAAAAAATTCTGGTTATAACACACAAAAAAAAGAATTTCAAGAGAGAGAGATATCCATTGAAAATTATATAGCCTCCTTTGAGATGGAAGAACAAATTGATCTGATTCAATGTTATCCATCTATGTACGACGATTAGTGGGTACAGCCGCACCCACACCAAATCACAAAAGTAATTATTAACAGTAAATTTTCTTCAGATTTGCACCCTTATGGCCTAAATCTATGCACCCACAAGGTCGAGAGCACCCTTCCCATTTGCTCTATCTCTGCCACTGAACTGATTCCTATATGTTACAAAGGAGCCTAGAAGAGATTTGACTTACTCATTTTCCTGTGAAACATGTATGGAAGAAAACATTCCATAAGATATCTAAATGATTTGCTAAGATTTAACACCACGTCAAAAGAATTCATAGGAAATTTTCCCTCAATTTGGTGTGGAAATTTTAATGGGGTCACAAGGAAATATAGAGGATGAAGAAAATTTCAACATTTAAAGGAGGCCAATAAAATCCTATGTTTTTCATCTGCTCCGAATTAGGCATAAATCAAAGCTAACATACCTTTTTATTTACGTCATGAATCAATTTCTCTTTTTCTAAAAGAAGCAGGAGTATTCACTGCTATAATAGGAAACAAAAGGGTTTCTATGAGAAAGCTAAACAATTAATATATACTTCTCGGAATGAAACATCCCCCCTTGGAGTAAAACACAACGTGCATACTCATATCTATGCCCACATAGTTGTGGATACTCATTAGGCTACCAACATTCACCAAGGGTGTGTTTGATTAAGTGGATGGGGCTAGATGGGAGATGACGACCCTGTTTTGAATGTGTTTGACCGTGGACGCAGGTAAATGGGGTGGCCAGATATCAGAATATTCCCTATAAATGTTGGATGCATGAGCCTATCCAGGCAAATTGGCTAGATGGGGACAGCCATCACCGGCATCCAATGGGGCCTGTCTCCTTCGCCTGCCCTGCTCGGATGGACCATGGCCACCCATGTCTTTTGCCTATCTCACCCAGCCTCGATGCCATCATCATGCGCCTTGGCTCCAGCCACCTTAGGTCCATCAATGCTCACCTTGGCTTCAGCCACCTCGAGCGTCACTGCTCACACTTCAAACACCACCACCCGCCTAGCTTCGGTCACCTCTAGTGCCACTGCCCTCGCCACGCTCTCCCTAACTAAGCAAAAATCGTGGATGCCTTATCCATCCTACTAAAAAAAACTTGTTCGTCCCATTCCCAAAAAATTAGCCATCATCATCCATCCACCTTTGCCCATCAACCAAACACGCCGTAACAATAGAGAAGCATGAATCAAAAGATGTATGAATCAAGATCATGTATATACTCACATCTTAGAACTAGTAGTCAAAGGGCGCAACCGATCACATGTCGTCTCCATCCTCTAACTTGATATGAATGTGCGATGGGAAAAGGCTGCCGTCAAGATGACTTAAATGCACGACCAAGATAAGGCGGAGGTGGCAGAAATTGAGGCTCGTTTCTAGGGTTATGTTTCTTTTTAACCTTATTTTTATTTAAATATAACTCGTACGGGCTCACATGTTACAAGGTTTCTTCGAGCCCAAGGGTTTACGGGTATGGGTAAGAAAGGAATAACATGGTGAAAGAGCCCACTAACAAATCCACGAGATAATAATGGACCTAAACCCATACCCTAGCAGTGCAAAAGCCCGGTTGAATTTGTTTGGGATGTATAATAACTTTCTTAGCCCAAGGGTACGAAGAATTAGGTTTCTAGGCAGTGACATCAAGGTGGGGATGATGTTGCCGTTGAATAAATTTCTTCAGCCTCTTCTCCATTTTATCGTGATTAGATCAAACCACAATGAAGGGCTGGTAAGTAAAAAATCTACTCAAATTGACTTCGATTGTTTTTGAGTTGGGAAGATTAGGCTTGGTTTTTCTTCTTTTTCAGGGGAAAAGAAGAAGAAATATAAAAGAAAGAAGAATATACTCAATTTTGCCTATAAAAATGTTGGTCGCCACTCTTTAGGCACCTGTTATCAGGCTATTCGCAGATTGTTTGTCTTTGCAGCTATCCGTATGAATTTTTGTACATGTTTAGAGTTGAGATTTTGAACTACTTGATGTATAAGTACATTGAAGATGAAGAACAATATCTAAGTATGTTTACATGTATTAGTTTTATAATTTAGTCTGCTTGTAATTTAAGAATGTACTCATATATGAATTAATTAAATCTTCTTTCGCCTAAAAAAGAAAAAAAAAAAGGTGCCGCTCTTCACAGCCCGACCAGTTTTGGCAAGGAAGAGTCAGGCAGCCTAAACACTCACCACGGGCATGACCACGAGAAAACAACAGCCCAAGCCCATCTAAACTGCCGCCGTACAAATAATATCCCAGCAAACACGTGGCGTAGCGATTCGCCTCCTTCGCGTCGCTTCACTCGCTTCGTCGCTTCGCCGAGTTGCTGCCTGAAATCGAGAGCCAAGCAAGCGAGTGAAGCCAACCGAACGAGGAAAAGGGGAATGGCTCCCCTCTTCGCCGCCGCCTCCCTCCATCCCGTCCTGTCCCCCTACCCTGCCGCCGCCAGCCGCCGGGCCCCCAGCCTTGGGTCCCGCATTCCGCGCTTCGGCTCCCATGTCCGCCGCGCGTCGGGGCCCACGGGGCGGGGGCGGGGGCGGGGGAGGGGCTGGGAGCAAGGCCGGGGCAGGGGCCGGGGCATCGATGGCGGGGTACCAGACGAATGGGGCGAGCCCTCTTCGCCCGCGCCGGAGCCCCCCTCGATGCCGGACCCGCCCATCGATGACGACGAGTGGGGCCCCGGCGCCGATTCGGGGACTTCCCGCCCCGTTGTCTCTGACGAGTGGGGCGAGCCGGTGGAGCCGGAGCCCGAGCCGCCCGCTGCTGCGGACCCGCCTAGCCCCGGAATCGACGACGAATGGGAGGAGGAGCTGCCGGCGCGGGCGACGGCTAAGGGGGGCGGGCCGCAGGAGGATGAGGCGGCGGAAAGGAGGGAGGAGCTGAAGCGGTGCCTGGTGGACACAGTGTACGGCTCCGAGCTCGGATTCAGGGCGTCCTCGGAGGTCAGAGGGGAGGTCGTCGAGCTCGTCACCCAGCTCGAGGCGGCCAATCCCACGCCGTCGCCGATAGAGGCGCCGGACCTACTCGATGGCAACTGGATCCTCCTGTGAGTTCTTCTTGCCCAAACATGAAATCTTTGTTTTGCTCTTAGCAATTGACTAATGGATGCGGGCTCGGAATTTCCAATTGACTAATGGATGGGGGCTCAGAATTTCCAATCGACTAATTCATAAATCATTATATCATCAAACTCTCTTGACATATTCTGATGTATTAATAATGTATGGCGATTGACTTGCAGATATACAGCATATTCTGAACTTTTGCCAATTCTAGCTGCTGGCAAAACACCTTTAGTCAAAGTAAAGCAGATATCTCAGGAAATTGACTCGAAAAACATGACCATTGTCAATGCTTCCACCCTTTCGACTCCATTCGCTTCATTTTCATTCAGTGCAACTGCTTCCTTTGAGGTTCAAAGTCCATCAAGGATAGAGGTACGGAACTGATTGTATCATTTCAATGTTGTAGAACAGAGAGATATCAATTGTTTGCTTTTTTTGAATTAGGACAATCCTTTATTCATTTATTTCAGTTGCTAGTTTCTTCTTTGTTCTTTATGTTTGCTTAGACATGTGGAATGCACATTAGCGTTATGATTGCTATTACCATAATTATTGTTTAGTTTGTATGCCAGATTATGATGCATTAAATGCTTCATAATTGATACTTTAGTGTACAGACCAGTTGTGCTGTCAAAGGCGCTCAAAGCTCATGCTCTACTCGAGTTCAGTTTGTCAAAGGCTCGATTGAGCTCAGCTCGGACACTAAATGAGCCAAAATCGAACCTCACGAGCCTATCGAGCTTGAGCTTGGTCGTGCTCGATAAGGCTCGTTAAGATGAAAAACAAAAAAAGTAGTCCGGTGAAGTAGCCCCCGCTTGCGTAGGGTCTAAGGATGGGTCTGACCACTTTGGGTTTTTTGTACGTAGCCTTTCCTTGCCTTTCTGCAAGAGCCTGTTTCTAGGACTCGAACCCAAGGCAACATGTTCACTGCTGCCCCAACCCCCTTCATATTAATTTTTAATAGCTAATTTATTATTATTCTACCTAGTTTATCAATTTTAGAGTCTAGAATAACCTTTTATATTTTTTTGTAATAGTAATTATGTTTCTTTGTTAATGAGGTTAAATCGAGCTGAACTCGAACATGCTATAGTATGAGCCGAGCTTGAGCTCGAGCTTGACTTTAAGATCAAAGTTTGAACATGCTATAGTATGAGCTGAGCCGAGTTCTCTTGAGTTTGGCTCGTTGACAGGGCTAGTTGATTTTGTTTATGATGTTTTGTCAGTTGCTAGCTTCTTCGTTTTTTTGTTAACAAGCTGTTATGAAAGTGTCTAAGTGGATAAATTAAATGTTCATGATGGATTTAGTGCAGGTCCAATTCAAGGAAGGGAGCTTTCAGCCTCCTGCAATATCTTCATCTGTAGATCTTCCTGAACAGGTTGATATATTTGGGCAAAAGATCAGCCTGGGGCCAGTACAGCAGGCACTGAATCCTTTGCAGCAAGCCTTTGCTAGCATTGCAGGGAACATTTCTGGGCAGCCACCGCTCAAGGTACCAATCCCCGGCAACAGCAGAGGCCGGTCTTGGCTTTTGACAACCTACCTGGATAAAGACTTGAGAATCTCAAGAGGTGATGGAGGCCTGTTCATTCTCGCGAAAGAGGGGAGCCCGTTGTTAGATCAACTGTAAATCTGTAATAAGTGAGTAATGATGGGAAAGGAAGATTATTATTATTAATTGAAAATCAGAACTAAAAAAAAAATTGCATGGAACCTATTAGAAGAGAGGACCACATTTTTTTTTACTCATTGGTCTCCATAGCTATGAACGCAAGTATCAAATCGACCGCCTTGTATCATTCAAGGGATCAAGAGTGTGATGCAACCAAATAGTATAATGTAATTATTGTACAATTTTATCTTATTGGTACAGTATTTTGTAAGTGGTGGCCTGAAAACTATGCATATGCAATCAGCAACAGTGGCATGTTCTAACATATCACGTATTGCCTGTTATCTTCTGAAATGGGCGAGCAATGTCTAACCCCTCGTGTCCCAGTCCGCTGACACATGCTCAAAAAGTTCAGACTAAGGTTTAGACATACGGTAGGGTGACAATAATTTCCACAGGATATAGGAAGGACTTGATTCATACGAATTTCAGAGGCATCAGATATGAAGTATTCGAAACACACGACAAATGAATCACTTCAGGGCATGTTTGGATACTCGGAATTGAGTGAAATTGAATTGGATTCTAGAAATCAACTTGTTTGGCATGCCATAGAATTGAATTGTTGAATTCAGACCATTTCCATCGGCAGAAAAGGAAGACCTGTTTCAATTCCAAAGCAACATTGGAGAAAGGTTCGAAATCCAACCCCATCCATCCTTCGTCTCGTCCCCGACTCCAGCAGCGCCGTCACCACCACGCCGTCCTCGAGTCGGCCGCGCCTCCCTGTTCATCCGCTACTCACGCCGCCCCGTCGTCCGCTACTCGCGTTGCTCCGTCGTCGTCGAGTCACGTCACGTCGCCCGCGTCGTTGTCAGGTCACGTGGCACCCGTTGTCGTCAAGTCGCGCCGCCCCTCGTCGCCGTCGATTCACGCCATATCAGCGTTGCCGCCGGCCCACCTGCGTGCGGCAAGGCACCAAGGTTCCATTTCCACCAGTGGCCCTTCTCTGCCTCCCCCAAAATCAAGAAATCGGGCAAAGTTCCTTCGTTCCCCAATCTCCATTAGCGTCGCGCCGCCGCACAACCTCGCCCGACGACGCGCAAGCTTGTCCAATCCCAAGACCAGGCCGTCGACGAACATCCTCTTCAACCTCTAGCTTGTATCCCCTCGGCCCCTCAGTAAGATTGCTTCTCCTCCCTGTCTTTCATAGGAGAGTTGCAGTGGCGATCATCACCGGTCCCTGCCACGAACGAGAGCAGCAACAACAAGAGTAGAACAAAGCAGACTGCAGCCGATTCCTCACAGGCAGCTGTCGCGATAGGCTGCCGAAGATGGTGACCTTGTGGCATGTAGTTCTGACTTCCGTGCTCCCTGTAAATAGATCGGGACCAGGAAAAACCGCGAAAACAAAAAAAAATTTCAAAAATCACACTAAATCAAAAATTCAAAATTTGAATGATATCACCAGTTAACTGATTAATTTTTTCAGTTTTTATAATTTTAGATTTCAAAATTTAAAATTTATTTCACTAGTTAACCGATCGGTTGGTTTTATCGGTTCGGTATACTGAATTTTTTTAATTTTTTAAAATAAAAACCGATCGTCTGATAAAACCACAAAAACCGACCAATTTTAAACAGTTTTGTAAACCTTGCTCTGAATGCTGTGACTTTGATGTCTATTTAATTCTTCATTTTATATACATTTGTGATGATCAAAGATATTTATATTGAATTTCTTTCAAATATTAAAAAAAGGTCAAATTTGACTAGTTGTAATCAGTTTGGTCATGCACGGCGAAAGTTGTAATCTGCTTGATGTGCTGTATCAAGCTTATTTGATTCTGACCCAAACATCATTTTGATTTTAATTTTAAGAATTTAATTCTGAGGTCTACCAAACAGAAAAAAATAAAATTGAATTTGATTCCAGCTAATTCAATTTCCTAAAATTTGATTCATAGAAATTGATTCAATTCCAGTGAACCAAACAGGCCCTGAACGTAATTGGCCGTTCTGGTATACCCTGCGTATGAAAAAACTCTCTACATTACTCCATACATGATAACACATGTTTCCTACAATTAGACAACTATTCCTATCGAAACCGGCCAGCTGCTTGCCATGTGTCGAAGTGTCACCGCTCCTTGCCAAGAAAATCGTAGAGGACATTGTCCTTGACTTCTAGACATGCTAATTTGATTGCTTGGTGCCAATAGAACACCTCTTCAATACATTCCATCAAGAAGCTTAACACCAACCAAACCAAAAGCAGCATTTTGAAGATAGTTCCTTGCTAAATCCAATTTACCATCGTCATTTCTGATGTCATTAAGAAAAAGAATATTAAAGGGTGGTCAAGGTTAAGCCAGTGATCTTGTCAAAATTGATGTGCCAAAAGATATCTATTAGCTAAACACTAAATACCACTCCAATTTCAAATCAATGACGCTGGGACAACTTGAAAAGCTGTCCTAGCATCACATATTTAAAACCAGAGGGAGATGTGCCGTGACGGAAGACATACAATTCTATATATTAAGGAACATATTACAGGAATAAACAATTAAGACCTAATGTATGCATACTTCTTACTGTAACCAAAAGTAATGATACCATCGAAGTAAAAAGGGGGGGGATTAGGCTATATGATCAAATATTTGCATGAAAGATGCAATAGGTCTAGGATGCAGATGTGAAAATAAAACCAAGTTTATACGTCCAGTAATCTTCAATTGCATATACCCCACCATCATAAATATGTTGCAATAATGAGCTTTTGTTGTTAACTTATCATGTCCGTAACTTTCTGATTCGTAGCAAAAAGCAAAACTCCAAAGTGCTTACCCTGTACCAGTGCAGGCAGTGATTCTAGATGTAAGTCTGTCAGCACAACACAAAAAGGCCCTTCGCAAGGTCAAAAACAGAGATGATCCACAAACCTGCAAAACAAAGTACATTTTTTATGTATTTTATGTACTGCAATAGAAAGTCTTGACCATCTACCGCAGCAGGAGAACTGAGGACTCAACTGATTTCATGTTAAAACAGCATCCTGCATCCTTTTGAATACTTCATGCACAGATGAGGGATCTACATCACATCTGACACCCTCACCTCCATACTGCACAAAAAGATATTCTCTCGAAGACATCGGAGGGGGTAAAAGATCAGATATCTCTGCCAGATCTTGGGTCTGTGGCATAGGAATCTCACTTTGATTCAGCGAATAATATACATCCGCCAGGAGAAGCCAGACAAGGTCTGCATCTATACTGGCAAGTCCTGCCAATGCCCTTATAGCAGCGTCTCGCAGACCTGTCAAACTACTGTAGACAATACCTACAACAAGGCCACAAACCTTCTTCAACACACTTTCTAATGCAATAGCGCTTCCCTTGTGAGATGATACTTCAGCGATCATGTTCAAGACTGCAATCTGAATCTTTTGGCTAGATATCTCAGCCATAGGTTCTTCGGATGTAAGAGACGTATACCTATATGGTAGGATAATTGCTTTTTCATCCATCGTTAACATTCTTTTTCTATGGAAAGGAGATAAAGCCAATAATCTCCAGATAACAGATCCATCCTTATGAAACCGGCGTACGTAAAAGTCACCACCAGATATACTGATTGCTCTACTCAGTACTTCAGTACACTTTCTAACAACCGGCTGCAAAACAATACTACAGTCAGGGAAGTATTACATAGAAGGAAGGTAAGCTACGGTCAAGCTCAAATTAGAGAAAATGACCAAAACAAAAAGATTGTCACATCTAGCAAACAAGTTCAACAGTTTAGGAAGAACAGATACATAAATGAATTGTTAAGAAGCTGTAGCACAAGGAATCCGTTAAATATCCGAAATGAACACCAGATTTCTGATCCAATCTCAAACAAACATACTGGATCTACTTAACCTGCAAACTAATCAAGGACATAAACAAGTAAAGAGTATGATGGCGACTAGTGGAACAACATGATTATTCTTGTGGATCAAGTCCTGAACAGTGATTTCATGAAAAATTTCTAGGAAGCTAATTCAAGAAACATTGGTAGGTCGACCAATCACTGTTTGGGGTCGAATTAAAAGCACAAATAAGTTAACTGAGTATGGACATTAATTTACACAATGCAAAAACAATCAGGTGTGAGAAATCTCGATATAAAAGCACAAATAAGTTAACTGAGGCCCTGTTTGTTTCCACTATGGATTATGGGAATCCATTGGATTGTGAAAATCTATACAAAAGCTAGATTGTGAAAAGCTGTGATACAAAAGCTGAAACAAACAAGTAGATTATGAGATTGTGGACTAGAGATTGTGTGTTGTGTGAGAAAAATCTGGCAAAATCTGGGAGAGAATAGATTGTGAGATTATGGATTTTGGGGGGTTCAGCTAGCAGAATCTATGACAAACTCTGGGCTGTTTATTTCCACTAGCACTACTAGAAGCAGAATCTCAAAATCTCTGGTGGAAACAAACAGGGCCTGAATATGGACATTAACTTACACAACGAAAAAACAATCAGGTGTGAGAAATCATACCACAGATATCTTGTTCCTTAGACAGATGATCATGTACGGCCATAGTTTGTTCATAGCTGGGAGTAATCTATTCTCATCAGTGTCTTCTGTGGCATCGGTGTCATCAAGTAGTTCATCAAACGACAGGAACTGGATAGCCTCCTCAATGACTGCTTTGCTTTGACTTTCACACTTAAAAGCTTCCTCAACCTTGGCGATGCATACAATAGCATTCTAGAGACAGCAGATAAACATTAGGGGTATATGGCTACATCCGTAAGAAGTAATTTCTTGGGCTGAAACAAAAAATTTGAGAAATGCAGTGAATTCTGACACACGGAAAAATGCCGAATTCACTAGTATAGTAGGGACACGGTTAACTACTGGTCATAAACGATTCGCTCAAAAACTGTTATTTGGAATATCATTGCAAATGATGGAGGAAAAAGTATAACACATGACATAAGGCACAAAATCAAGATAATGCTTACCTTCTAGTTAGGAAAATATTAACTTATTACGATGTGTCAACCGTATTAAAAAAAAAAAAAGAAATACCTCCATGACTTCAAGGGCCACGAGAGAGGCTGCTGCTTTAGTTGAAGAGAGGAGTGGAGTTGCAGCTGATAAGCAAGAGCCAGCCAGAGATCCAACAGTTCTCCTATATCTTCTCATCTCATTCAGCTTACAGAGTAAATCCTCCCAATATTCCAAGTTCATAAAATCGGGTTGGGCATCAGCATCCAGTCCCTCTGATGAGAGAGAGAGAGAGAGAATGAGATGAGTATGATTACAAAATACTCCCCTTGGATAAGTGATTCCAAAAAATTCAATGAGTTGCCATTATATGAAAGGCTAAACTTTTTATGAAGGGATCAGGAGGGTGGGTCCTGATATATTGCATAGAAAAGTAAGAAAACTGGCAGAAGTACGAAATTGACTCAAACATGCACAAGAGGATTGGAGTCCCAATAAGATCCTAGCACTAGCCATTTCCAGCTGAGTACTGTCACATTTCGATGTACACACAACAATATAATTATTTAAAATTTTAACTCAAAGCAAAGAAAAAGGAATTAGTCAGGACATATGATGCAAAAAGGACTTGGTCAAGAAATAGCAACAGTACTGTGCATCTATCGAGCTTCGAACATGAAACCGTCAAACAAAATAAGAAGTTAAAAGTGGCATATTGCCAAGCTCACTTGCTTAGATACTTGGATGGAATATCAGCAACCATATATTATCGTGTATCAGAAAATACCAAGATAATTCAAAATGAATCTAGGAGCAAATTCCCATGAGGTTGGAGTAAATGGCTTGTGTCAAGCTATTACCAGACATAGCACTGGATTCCCTTCTCTTTTCTATAATATTTCGGACAGCTTGACCTTCAAAGCTGACCTTCCCATAGAAAAACTGAGCCTCTTCTGGCAACCGAGTAGATTCATGTTCACATGCCTTGGCAATCTCGGAAACCGCCTACATTAACCATAAAGGAGCATGAAAATAAATAACATCCTTCACCATGAATCAAGCAACAATAATTCAAAAAGGAAATGACAGTGAGAGAATTAATAAAACCATGATTACCCTATTTGCATTTTAGATATTGTTGTGGAGTTCCATATATTCATCTATTAAAGATATTAACGAGTATAGATCATACTTTGTTAGAAAGCCTGTCTAAAAAAGTATGGATACTACTATAATACCACATGCCAACATGTGGACTTAATAACCCATATCACAAAAAAAAAATCATTACTATTGTGGGATATCAAAACTTGATGACCTCATCTTCGAGCTAAATGATCAACAAATACAAACATCAATATAAAATACAAATAGTATATTGATTTACTTAGGGCCCCTTTGGCAGAGCTCCGCAGAGTCGGTTCTTAGGCAGAATCAAGAAAAGCTGTGCCAAATGCTATTTTTAGAAGTGATTCTTGGCTAATTCTGTGAAGTGATTCTCTAAAATGATGTAAGGGGCTGGAAGCTGAAAAAAGTAGCTTCTCCTTATTCTATGAAATGATTCTCTAACCTGATTCCAAAAAATTATACTAGAGAATCACTTTCAGCCACATAATCACTTCTTGTCAAAGAATCACTTCTCATAGAGAATCACTTCTAGAGAAGCTCTGCCGAAGGGGGCCTTAAGCTCAGACAATCCCCTATTGGTCAAACATGAAAAAAAAAAGGCAACACTGAATATCGTAACACCTTCAGGAAAGGAATAGTTAGATGTGGATGCTCATGCCTGCCAACAACCTCCAATCCCGAGGAAACCGCTCGCATCTGCAAGAATTTCATGCATCATCATCAAATCACATATCAAACTCACTTGCAGCATTACTTTTTTTTCTAAATGACAACCCTTGTTCATTCCCCCCTAGATCATAATACTCACTACTCAACCAAATACAATAAATAGGAAAGGACCTCCAAAAAGAGCAAAGACCAAACCTTCCATGATAAGTTCAGAGGCTCTACCATGGATGCAAGTGGGTACCCACGAGGGCCACATCTAGTACAAAATTTGCGGGTATTTACGGACTACCAGCAAAATTTGAACTAGATGTGGTCTTGTGGGCATGCCCACTTGCATCCTAGGCTCTCCAGCTTGAAAAATCATTAACGAAACAGGAAGTTTGACAAAAAATCTATATCCACCCTACATCATACCGGTTCTTCTAGGAAAGGTAAAATATCACGAGAAGCACCAATATAACTCAGCATCGAAGCAAGAATATCAGGGACACGGGGGTTCAGATCCAAGTGGCGCAGCTGTCTGCAAAGGGAGTCAATAATGTAATCTCCATTTGCGACAACAAATTGGCCAACCTGCACAGGTAGGAGAACAAATTTTAAAACGAAATCCAATAGAACTCACACTAAATATAGCATAAGGTAATCTATTACCGAACAATGCCCGCCAGCAGCAGCAAGTGCTCTTAAGACAGCATCTGATGCAATTCTTATCTGAGCACTTGAGCTGATAAGCTCGCAGAGCAGAAGATAAAGGGAAGAGTGCATAAACCCACTACGTGCAAAATCTTGACCAAGAACAACACCCAAGACACCAATTCCTTCAATTATTACCTGAAATTGGAAAAAAAAACTCAAAACTTAAGCAGACAAGATATTCCAAACAAATAAAATACCAAAAAAAAGTTATTACTGTGTGCAATGCAGTGGTATCACGGAAGAAGTGCAATGGAAGATTCAACTCTGCTGGGCCTAGCTCGGCATCCTTCTCTGTTGGAAGATCCCACACTTCAGGAGACACATATTCATGCAGAACACTGCCAATACAATGAAGTATGTTGTCTTTAGTGCATTTCTGCTCATTAAACCCCCAGATTTCTCTTTCATCAGTTCTTGTCCTCCGAGCTGATCTTTTCTTGAACAGTTGTAGGAACATACCAAGGGACCGACCAGATAAACCATATATGAGTTCATTGAGCATGCAAACAGCTGAACTTGCCTGTCGAAGTTTTTGTCCAGCCCCACCTTTCATGTACCACCTCTGAAAATCATCTTTGTAAATATCTCTGCCACGGAGCTCAGTGCTAAATGTCCTGAATTGATCGAGTAGAATATCAACAAAGATGGATAATGACGCAGCAGTTTCTTTCCCTGGTACCAATACACGAAAATAAATATGATGAGCATAAAAAGAATTGGCATAAAATGTGATAAGCTGAACATTTCAGAAGTCATAAGTTTTGATAAGCATTTTAAGAAGTTCACAAGGTACCTGAAACCGTTGATAGACCAACAAGCCTAATCATTTCAGCAAGAGCCAAATAAAGTTTCTGACTACCAGTGTGAACAAACCACGGAGGCACATGGGGCAACTCGTATTCAACCGCACCAACAATTGCATTTGGCAAATTATTATCTTGAACAAAAGAGATTTTGGAGGCTGCAGATGTAGACGTATCATGTAGAAAATTATGGGTGGTATCTTTAAACCTGGTGCCACTTTTCAAATCAGCAACTGAATACAGAAATCCAACAGATAGAGGCCTTGATACAATTAACTTATCAATGGAACCAGAGAATTGTGAGCTTTGACTTATGCATAAACCTAGACGATCAAAGAAACGCATGGCGATAATCTGCCGGGGTGGGGGCGGAGGATCAATATCAGATTCAACAGAAGAATCATGTGCGCACATAAGGGAGAAGGAGGAGAGCTCACAGGAGAATGGTGAAGATGATTTATCAGAAACTGAGGGCCTGCAAAAAAGGTCAGAGCCAACAGCCTCCTGGCATGTGAAAGTGCAGTTGTCTCATCACTCCCAAGTATCACTTGCGGTAATTTCTCAACTAGTCTGCTTCACATGAAAAACAGTGAGAAATGACTAGTTTTCTCTCATGAGCCAACTATTGTTACCACAGAAAAGTAAATAGCACAAACCTGTTAAAAATATCAGAAACCTCATTTTCAGTAATATAATTGCCCTGATTGAAAAGATAATCAAGAGCATCTTGTGCATTCTCAGACACAGTTACAGCATCATCACATGCCAGAACACATAAGCATTCCTGCAATATTACCTTTGTGTTATAAACTTATTGCGCATGAGTAATGGCTAGAATAATGTATTCAGAGGTAAAAACTGAAAGCATAGTAAACAAATTTCAAAAGATAAATGGACTATGATGACACAGTTATAAGATATGTTAGCATAACTACAGATCCAATCCTTTCATGCCCTCATAGATGACAAAAACTATAGTTCACATACCACAAGTAGTGCCTTGCTTCCCCTCAATGTACAGCCACAACAAGACAAAAGCCCTCTGAGCCCACTAACCAGTGACCTCCTCACCTTCTCAGATGAATGAATAGAAATCTGCAAAATTGATACAATAATAAGCTGTTAATGCTCACATCTTATTTTTAACATCAAAGACAAGCAAAGGAAAACATACATGTGGCAACGTGGCCGAAAGCAATTTATCAACATTACTACATGTTTCCTCAAGCCACTTTTTGGTCCGCTTTACATGTAGTGTCTTTCTATCCACAGAGGAATTATTGGCATCAAAGGTAAAATCGCCTGAAATATCATCATGGGCTAGACCAGATAGACTTTTGTTTGGTAACTGGCGAAGCATCAGCAAGACATGCTCAGTTGAACCAGAGTTGACAGAAGAATGAGCACAGTTCTCATTCATAGGTGCAGCAAGAACGCTAAAATTTTCCTTGTCATTTAGAACTATCATCAAAGCTTCAGTCAATCCAAGAATGGCTTGCTCAATGCTCAAAGAACTACCAGCAGCACCAGTAATCATAGTCTTAGATGTGTAGAGAACCTTTCCAAGGCGACTGACAATACCAGGAAGGAAAAAGGCAAGAGCATCAGCAGAACCTATCTAAACAAGAAAACGGTTAAATGAATTATATGCATAATATTTAAAGATAATGAACTGTATCAGTAGGAGGAATCATGTATGCAGCAAACAGTTTAATAATATCTTGATATAAGAGAAATCTTGTGCACAGGAAAGGTAACCACAAAACAAGATTGATTCAATAAATGCATGAGGAAATTGGTACAATATATATATCATATCTGAAAGTGTCTAATCATGTCAGTTTAATTTAAAGCTAGTTAAAATCAATGTATTGATTATTATGCCAATTGGCTGAATCCACGGCCAACTGCATAACATTGTCCTGTTTATTGTACCTTAGATCTACTTCATGCTTCTATGTCTTGTGCCAGGTGCTTCTTCAGGATATACTAAGCAGAATGTGGTAACAAACTCTATGCGTAAGCATTTCTGCCTGGATGCATCACAAGAAAATGTATGAATCTCTCTCACCTTGGCAATAAGAATGCGCAGTGTGTACAAAGACTCCTTCCTAACATCTGCACTGCCACTGTGCCCTCTTGATGCCTCAAGTTCTGATGCCTTCATAAGAAAACAAACAAAAATCATGATGGATGCCTGAGCAGAAAATGTATGCATGCATAAATTCAGGAATGAATGCAATACCTGGAGAAGAAGTGATAACCAATGTCCTACAGCAGCTGAAGCATTTTGCGACCGAAGAAATGCAAGCAAGCACTCCTCTGGTTGTGCAGAGTACTTTGAGGGGGGCACACTTCCAACTTCCAAGCTTGTAGAAATTTGCGTTGTAGGCAACACTGTTGCTTGATTGCAAGAACAAGAGTGATCTGAGCATGGCTGTAACTGCAAAATCATGGCTCTAAAGCATCTAATAACTCCCCCACGGAATTCCTCTGAAGCCTCCAAAGGTGAAAGCATTGCCCCAGAAGTCAACTTTTTCAGCATAGCGACCATCTAACATAAAGAAAAAATAGGCTAGAGTCACCTATGTAACTCGAGTGGACTGAAAACATGATAAAATGGGAACTCACATGCTGCACCTAACATGAGCAAAAACATAGCAACTTTAGTTGTCGATAGTGAAATAAAATGTTGCTATTTATACCAAGTTACTAGCAGGTTTTAGTAAAGCACTGACTGGCAGGAGATAAGCAATCATCAGCGGAGCAGGGTGACCACCTCACCTGATTGACTGAAGTGAGGCGGCACTTGGTAAGGAGCACCTCAAGGCAGGTCAGGCCACCTTCAGCGACACCATCACTGATGTCAAGCTCCCCGGCACTCCGTCCCGGTGAATTGCCATCCTTCCGACACTGCACCGCCGCATCCAGGAGAAGGAGAAGCGGAAACACTGTATAACTGCATTGCGAAACGGGGATAATAAAAATCACATGCATGTCCTACTCCTATATTAGCAGGCTGAAACAAAAATCAAATGAGATGGAGGATGATAAAGGGAGGGGTGGAGGGGAAGTACTCGAAGCAGAGCTGCAGGGCGGAGGCAGGAGCCGAGCGGAGGAACGCGGCCATGGAGCGCAGGGAGGACGCGGCGGCGGCGTGGCTGGGCCGCGCGCACCCGTGGCTGCGGAGGAGGTCGAGGAGGGCGACGGTGTGGGGCTTGAGCTCGGCGAAGACCGCGGCTAGGGTTTCGTCGGAGGCCGCCGCCGCCTCCATGTCCGTCAGCTCGGCGGCGACACCGAGAAGTTGGCGATGTGGGCAGCAGCAGCGGAGCCGTGGGATCGCTTTCGCAAGACGCGCTTGCTCTTGCCGGTGGCAGCTGCGGCTTCGAGGGACAGAGGAGACGAGCAGCGTAACTGGGGTTTCTCTGGAAGCGCAGCGACAGAGGAGACGAGGCGTATGTGGGGTCTCTCTGGAAGCACCATCTCGGGCAGGCCCAGTGGCTGCAAGCGACCTTCCAGGCCGGCCCGACTCGAGTCGTCCCTCGAACGTCCCAGGCTCCCAGCTCACCTCTGCCTGGCTGCGTCCGTTGATTCAGCCCGCGGGGCACGCGGCTTCCCCTGTCTCCTATCCTCCATCTTTTTTAGGAATTGCACAAAACACTAGCTTTTATGATCATTCTCTCCCTTCACACCAAATTTTAACTTTTTTGACGTAGAACACTAGATCTAAGCTCAAGCTTTCTCACTTTACACTGGCTTTTGCTTCTCCCAGACTTAGGCCCACCTGTTAGTGTAACAAGCACTATGTAATTTTATTTTTCAGGAGGAAACCTCATAGAGAAAAGCACATACAAAGTGAGACATTTAAACGAGTCTTGAAATCCATATGATCATGGAGTCTTAATATTTAGTACAAAAGCTTGATCAACTTTCTCATTTGTAAGCAATTATCAACCTGACTATAAGGATGAAATTGTACAAAAAATGAAACTCCAAAATAAAATAGTGACAAACAAATGTTACACTAACAGATGGGCCTAAGGCTAGGAGAAGCAAAAGGCAGTGTAAAATGAAAAGTTTGAGATTAATCATGGTGTTCTATGATAAAAAAAAAGTTAAAACCTAGTGTGGAGCGAGAGAATGGTCGCAAAAACTAGAGTTTTGCGCAATTTCCTCATTTTTTATTGACAACGACACTGGCTCTACACCAGTTAGCAGATTATTAAGAGTGTTCTCATAAAGTTCCACCTCACCTATGAACCATCCATTCCAACAGATAAACGACTAAGATCTACCAATCATAATTGATTGCTTTTTTTAAGGAGGAACCATTTATCAGCGACTCATATGGGAGATCCGGCAGAGTGTGGATCAAATCAAGGAGGGCCAATTGCTACACCAGCTTCTTCAACCTTGCTCAGCATCACTAGTTTCTCTCTCTTTCTCTCTCTCCAGTCTCCATTATGTCTAAAACTCCTCACATTGCTGTTATCAGAGTGCTTTTTTTTTTCTCAGCTATGCAGTTACTCTAGGTTAAGAAAATGATGATAAAAACTTGTTTTGAGCTCTTTTACCATGCACTCTTTAACTTTTCTCTAAACAAAGTGATGGCCCGGGAAGGGTGGCGGAGCTTAGATTGGTCTCCATGAGGCTCTGCATCTACTCTCACTGTCCTGTTATCTCATGATTAGATTATATCTTTTTCTCGATGTCGCTATTTGCGGTCGAGATATTGTTCCTTGCATCAGGAAAAGGTTCTTGTTTTGGATTTCTTTTTTTCATATACTGATATTGTTGTTGGCTTTGGTTATGTTTTCCTCCATTACTCTCTTTATAGTGTTCTAGTCTTAAGAGTTTTTGTCCATCATGGTAATTTTTAGTATACTAGCAACAAGCTCAAAAGGATTTTCTTTTAATAATACAGGAGCTCAGACGATGTAATATATGATTCATATGACCCGTCAATAGTTTTTTAATATGACAACTCTTATAAATGTTAGTATATTTTATTAGGATAAATCTAGATAACCCCTAATCTATATCTAAGGTGGGATACTTAACCCTCCAACTTTTAAATTAGATTTTATACCTCTCAACTATGCAATACCATCTAAATATCCTATGTGGTTTTCCAGTTGGTTTCTACTATCGCAGCATATGACACGGACATTTATGTGGCACTGGTCCACATGTTACTTCAAATTTTCTTGCTCTCTATGTTTATACTTGCATTGCTCTTCTGTCTCGCCACGTGTTCACACACCTAGCCCTGCCACTTTGCTGCTTTGCCCAGCCCCCGTGCCTGACAAGCGTTCCAGCTCACCGCCACCCTGCTGCTAGCCACGCGAGCTTGCCCGCCTAGTGTATTCGTGCTTTGCTCATTCACCGCAGTTGTACTGCTGGTCGTGCGCGCTCACCCGCCCAGCACAGCCATTCCTAGACTGCTCGTAGATGGGAGTCAATAGGTAGGTGAAGCTCTTAAGCGTGATTTTGGGCTCCACCATTGCTTATCCAATGGGCAAAGAGAAGCATAATCATTCTGTTCATCAGTGCTGAGGACAAGAAGCTGCAAGAGAGAGCAGAGATAGGTTCGCAGCACACTAAAGAAGGATCTTGTTGAAGTTCTTGTTAGCTGAGCAGAGTCTCTGTGGCAATGGTGGGCAGTGGATAAGGCAATTTTGAATGGATTTGGATAGGAAAATATTGAATCCAGCCCACTAGGCTGCGAATTCAGGCCAAGAAGTAGTCAACGCAGTGCATGGTAGGCTTATCTAAATATGTACAAAATGAATTGATGAAAAGCTAACCAGTGGTAATTAAGAATTCAGTGATAGTTGCGTTGCTGCTTTCAATCATAGGGGGATAAGAAAAGATCAGATTGCTTGGAAGTTGACTGGATCCACAGGAAATCGAAGGGGGAGGTTTTGTGCAGAGCTCTACAAAGCTCAAATGGCAAGCAATGGTGGCAATGTGCCTTGTGGACTCTGAACAGAGAGCTACAGGGGCAAAATATGGGAAACGAAGAGAACGACGAATGGTTCCGTGGACTGTGTGGATTAGTAAGCCAACTTGGCACATCAAAAATAGCAAAACCACATCCAAAACCACCAAAACGGGTCAAGTATACGGTATTGCATAGTTGAGAGGTTAAGAAAGCTAGTTTTAAAGTTTAGGGGTTAAGTACCTCCATCTTAGACAGGCTGGGGTAGTCTAAACTTATCGCTATTTTATTTACTGCAACTAATTTCTTCCACATCGTTTAACTTCAAGATGAAAAGTGTAAGAGCCATGGTGTAGTTGATGCCACACTCAAACTCCCCTGGAGTTTGCATCAAACTGCTCAACATAGTTGGTGTGAAACTCCCCCTATTGTTTTCTAGGGAAGTTCACCATTTTCTCTCCAAAGTAAACACATGCGATCTACCAATAATCCGTAAAAGCGTGATTGGTTACCTGCATAACATCTAGCCAAGTTTGATCCATACAACGCGATCTTGCATTTGATTTCCTGAATCTTCGTCTCACTCGCATCGCCGCATGCAAACAATGAGGGCTCAGCCTCCAGCCTGGCTGGCACGGCGCTGGCCAAAGCAACCAATCAACCAAAGGAATCCCTTTGGAAGAAGGTGGCGGAGGTGGCATCAGGTTAGGTGTTACCTTTATGTCTGGAGAAAACGTAGAACTTTTTAATGGAGTACATGATTGAAGGTGTAGTTTAAAAATAAAAGGAAAAAAGAAACATTGAAATCACATCAACAAGTATTTGCTCCAACACGCTGCATCTGCTACGACTATGGAATACAAAATTCACCTGGTGGCTAAACAAGAGCTTAAATTTAAGTTATGTTACACTAAAATCGTGTGTTCGCAATGTGTTGGGCATGGATCCACGTTTTTTTAGTGTACTATAGTTAAATTTTTCATACTGAAAACTTGTTCTATTTACTTCTCATTTGTCAATTTACACGCTCTAGAATAAGGCCAAATGGCACTTTAGTCTATAAAAACTAGATGAGCCAATTCATGATCGTCACATGATATCCAAATGAAACGGCCCAAGGCTCACCGTTTAAATGGTCATCATGTGCTAGCTACACTTCAGAATGGAAAACAAAGCACAAGCTTGTCAGTTATCTGAATTGTGACCAGATCAAAGCTAAAAGTTGGATCGTAGAAGCCAGACGAACAAACAATCCACAAATTTTCACCCTTAAGCGCAACGCAAATTCTCGAGGCCCATAGGCCATGTCAAAATAAAACAAATGCATAAGCCAATAGATGTATGGCCAAATCAAAGTTCTGGCTCCATACTTTATATTTTTTTCTAACATTATTAACTTGGATATCACCATCAAGTGCTTTGTCAATTTCTCACACAGTACTAGGCTAGCTCATGAAAGGCGAGAACGCGTAAATCCATGATTGCTTGCATGGTTGTACAATGCAAAATAACAAACTTTGTCAAACAAAGTTCACGACAGCCATGTCAATGGTTTCTGCCCTCTCCAGGACCCCTTTGTTTTTTTATTTAAAAAAATGTCAATATCCCCGTAACTCAAGCAGCACCTAATAGATTATGATTGCCAGCCATGCGTTCAATTATTTGAGAGGACGATCAGATCAAGTGAGTATGCAAAGATGCACCGCAAAAACTGTATCCATATGATCAACATGTACAGAGCACACACACGGTGCCGATTATGGTGTGCTTCGATTTCCTCTGAATCAGGATGACCTCCTAATTATCTTTGACAGAAACGCATATTGCAGTTTCAGTGCAAGCAAACACTGACAGAAACGAGGTGAAGTTGAAGACAATCAACCATGTAATCTGGCCCCTAACTATTTTCCATGTTCTTTGTTTATTCATAGGATCAAGCAAATAATCTCAACTGCATCTTCCTAAGTTGCTTAATCTGACTGACTGGTTGATCTCATCTCACAAAAATAAACACAATGCAAAGATCCACTCATCAAGAAACCAATGGCCGATCGGTTGAATTTCGGATCAGGAGAAGATGTTGTCGAACGCCGCGGCGGTGATGGCGCGCGAGAACTCCTGGAAGTTGATGCGTCCGTCGCCGTCGGTGTCGGCCTCCTTAATCATGCCGGTGAGCTCCTTGACGGTCAGAGCGTGCCCGAGCCTGGCCATGGAGTGCGCGAGCTCCGCGGCGGTGATGAACCCGTTGCCGTCGCGGTCGAAGATGCCGAAGAGCCTGCGGAGCTGGTCCTCGGAGTACGGGGAGCGGTCGGCGAGGAGCTCGGGGGCGACGAGCGCGACGAACTCGGAGAACTCGACCAGGCCGTTGGAGTTCGTGTCCGCGCGCTGGATGAGCGCGTCGAGCTGGTCGGCGCTGGGTTTCAGGCCCAGGGACCGAAGCAGGGAGCCGAGCTCCAGCTGCGTCAGGGACCCGTCGGAGTTGCGGTCGAAGGAGCGGAAGATCTCGCGCAGCTCCGCCAGCTGCTCGTCGTCCAGCCGCGCCTGCTGCTGCTGCGCGTCGCTGATCGTCGTGGCCACGGCGCTGCCGGCCCGGCAGCGGGTCTCAGACGCCGGCGCTGCTGGTGGCTTGCGCGCGGCGGCGTCGACGGGGTCTCCCGCCGCGGCGTCGGTCATGTCGAATACGGGAGGCGGGGAGGGAGACGAGGATGCCGGTGTCGTCGCGATTTGGGTGGTGCGGCCGGACAAGGCGGATCTTGCAGGTGCCCTAGAATGTCGGATCAATGAAAGGGAGATCGCGGTATGTATGGGGAAGGGGCAGCGCGGGCGCGACGCGCCAGCTACCTCAGCTGTCCTGCTCTTCAAGCTGTAGCCTGTGGCACGGCACGACACCACTCTGCCGACGTGGCCGCCGGCCGGCGGGAGGTTGACGAGACGGGGTGGCCCACTTGTCAGTGACAGTGAGAGCAGGAGCGATCGTTTGGGTGAACTGTGGCCCGTCGCGGCTGGCGAGACGTGCAACCAAACCATGGCATGCCTGCTCGGCCAAAACGCTTTTATTCGGGTTAACTCGAAGGCAATATTTTAGACTATCTATTTTTTTGGAACCTTTTTTTATGTTCTACACTGTTCAGTGTAGTACATCTTTTCTTCCCTTCCTGTTCTGTATTATTTTTACTGTACCTAAATTGAAAGAGCCATTCTCGTTATCCTAAAAAAAACCCGCAAATTTCTGATTTTACTCTGCTATTCTATGTGGTTTATTGTTTTAGAAAGCAAATAATTTGCGGCGGCATATGGAAAATTATTCCTTCGGTATGTCAACAAGATCTCCAACATACGCATTCACAATTTGACCATTCCATCATAAGAATACATTAAAAAAATATAAAAGTCCAAATTTACCCTCTAGTATAGCCAAAATACAAATAACCTTTTAAACTATTTTTTTTATTTGTCTCCACAACTTTACCATTTGTCTCAATTTACCCCTAGCAAAATTTGTCTTTTTTATTTCTCCATTTATAAGTGTCATCTTAAACTGAAATTTCATAACATGATAGAGAAGATCATAACACAAGTTAAAAAATACATCATAATTTTTGGTAATTATTTTCATAGGTAATAACATTTAACAGTAAATTAATTATTTTGGATACAAAACTATATGAAAATAATGACAAAAAATATGATGCATTTTTATAACATTTATTATGATCATCTTGTAAAATTTTAACTTAAGATTAAGCTTATATACGAAGAAAAAAAAGATAAATTATAGTAAAAGGTAAAGATAAAATGAACAACAAATAGTTTAGAGGCTTATTTGAACTTTGGTTATACTTAGAGTAATAATTTGGATTTATCCTATATACTAATATAATTTCTTTTATAAAAAGGCAATTGTTAATTTATTTTGTTTTAAATGCCAATTATGAATTTACCTGTATTTTTCTAAAAACAAATTGCACCATTGCCCCTATTTCCACCTAGGATATTGCAGCCCTTATTTTGATGGAAAAAATTATAATTTTTCCATCAAAGTAGGTGGAATTGTGCAATGACTTGGTCATAACAAATGCAATGGCGCAAAATTAAAAAAAAACAAGGGTATGCTTATATTTGGGGCATAAAGTGAGGGCATTTATGCAATTATCCCTGCTATGCTTCAAAGAAAAGAGATCAATCGCCACAGAATTTCATCAAACTTTTGTTTAGCCTAGAATTTTGTAAGCCTACTAGTGAAATTCTTCATAGCTGTGAGAATGGTTTTATCTTATATCTGCGAGCATAAATAACTACTATTGCCTATATTTCATATGCTTCATTGATATTCTAACCCATAATGGCAAAAGTCAATCTAAAATCATTCGTCGGTGAACATGGCTAACGGCTACCGACCATTAGCGATCTCTGGATAATTAAAATGACAAGGGCAAAACCACATTCTTTCTAGGCTAGGGACTAGGAAAAAATTCTTTCTGATTGCCTGAAAAGAATAGTCTCTGTAACCATATGGAAATCATAGTACATACCAAGCTGCATAAATCATTTGCACAGATCTTAATTCCTTGTATTTCTAAGTTTTGGATCATGGAATTAAGATCCTGATACTATCTTTATAGATTTATCGAGTTTAATTCATATTCAATGCCTGTGTTTACTATGGATTAGAGAGGACAGCAGCATTTGTCCACATTTTGACTAAGCAAATAGTTTACAACATCCTCAGTTAAGCAAAACAATTTATTAAATGGTATATAGCTCTAATACAACAAGACAATGCATATTCATTTTATAGTTCAGCAGGTAGTATAGTCTACCTCCGCATGGTAGGGCAACAATAGCTTATGGCTTGCGTTGTTGGTACTTGGTAGGTAAGATAGTTAATGAAAGAATAATCTAGGATTTAGGGTCACTAAATTAATAAGCTTGCATCCATTAGATCAGATTCAGGCATGGAACATTGCCATAGAAAAACACAATCCAATTAAAAAGGAAAAATGTTAATGCGCCAAGATACGAATTTTTATTTTCAAGCCTTCATTTCAAAACAGTCAGGACCCCTTTGGCAGAGCTCCCAGCTCCTAATTCTCAGACAGAATCAGGGGGAGCTCTGCCAAATGCTGTTTTTCAAGAGAAATGATTCTTGTCTGATTCTGTGAAGTGATTCTCTGAAATAAATTAAAGGGCTGGGAATTGAAAAAAGTAGCTTCTCCTGATTCTATGAAGAGATTCTCTGTCTTGATTTTAAAAGTTTATCTAGAGAATCAAAGAGAATCATTTTCAGCCATCAGAATCACTTCACAGAAGAATCAAGAATGAATCCAAAGAATCAGGAGCTGAGAGCTCTGCCAAAGGGGCCCTCACTATGTCCATGTATTCCAATATTAGTTATCGTGTGGTAAGAACCAGAAACAGCAACACCTCTTGGTGACTGAATACTACAAAAGGATGGATCAATAATGTGAGAAAAAACAAGGCAGGCTGAATTTGCAGAAGATTGGAAAGGCACCAGTCATGAACATACCATACCAGCTCAATCACTTGAATATCCTAACATGTACGCAGGATAGCATGTATGTCGAACTGAATAATAGGAACCAACTATATGGGATCAGAGCCTGACCAAATCATCCTTGATACTGCTGAGCCCATGTGGAATTCCAGCCTTCATTAATTCATAAGGTGTAGGCTTCGTGCAACCACAAACATCAGCGAGCTAGAAGTTCCTTGTCTTCTTGAACGCTTGAGCTGGCTCCAAGAGCCTCGCTTGCTGCTTAAGAAGGTAACAACCTGATAAACACATGCCCCCAATGGGCAACAACGGAGTCTGCAAGTTAATGGTGAACAATCATGGGCATCACACTTAGCAGCAACACACTCAATCCGGCAATCAATTCAGGAACAAAACTGCTCACTAAAGAACAATGACGGAGTTACACTCAATTTCAGTAGAACACGACAGCTAATGAATCTAAGTTCGTATTGCAACGAATTTCATTTTGAGGAGAAAGGCCAAGATTTACTGGTGTTGTATTCCTACCAGGCCTGGAGACGAGATTGATGCGGGAGCGCGGCGCGGCAAACATCCAGCTGTCATCTTCGAGCGACCTCACCTCCTTCTGCAGCGCCTCCATCACCTCCGACTTGAGCTCTGCGCGCGCAACGAGCCAGTCGCCTTAGGCATCTTAGCGCTAGGGTTTGTAATAAGAGGGAGGCGAAGGTTGGTTCTTACCAGCCATGGCCTCGTCCTTGCGGTAGAGCGCGTCGATTGTATCAGCGACGTCGGTGACTTCGGCGGTGGAGACGCTGGCGCCTCCGCTCGCAGCCGAGACCGTCGACCTCGCCGGGGAGCTCATTGGCGAGAGACTGCTCGGATGGACTTGTCCGAATGACGTCGTGGGAAAGGGAACGAAACAAGATTACAGAGCTGGCCCACATGCCTGGGCCGCTGGGCTCAGCGGCCTGCTATTTCAAAAGCCACAGCGCATGAGCGCCTATAAAATTAGGCCCACATTACTGGACTGGCTCAGAGTACATAGGAGTAACATTGATCACAAGCAGGACCATGTTATTTTAAATCATCATGTTGTTTAGAATAATTGCTGCAATATCAGATTCAATATGATTTTTTTGAATTTTAACTTGTTTTTAACAATAATTTTATCAATATTTGTATGTACAATGTCAATATCTTAGATATACGACATCAATATCTTTTGTGAAAATATTAAACTGTTTTCTTTTAAAAGTTGAAAAGGATTTAAAATTGACT
>BCLG01002401.1:43190-74764 GCA_001602295.1 Zoysia matrella | reverse complement strand
CGCCGTGATACGGGCGGTGAACGATCACCGGAACAGGACGGCGAGGGTGCGGGCGCAGAAGCTTCTGAAGAAGTACGTGTTCAGATCGTGGAAGATCCTGACGCTGCTCGCATCCCTCATAATGCTGCTGATGACGGCGCTGCAGACCTTCTGCTCCGCTTACCCGTGCGAACGTACCTGGTTTGGCGCGGTTCTGCAGTTGCCGCAACCCTGAGAGCACAGGATGAAGTGCATCGAATAAATATGTACAAATTAATAACAACTCCATTATGTGAAACTAGATTTATTAAAAATGTACAAACATAATACTCTATAGTCGGTGTATATTCTACTATGTGGTTTTCTGTATTTTAAATATGATCATATTTCATCCTAAGGGAGCACAAGACCAGCCAAAAGCTGCTTGATCATTGAAGGTGGTAGATTTGATTTTTATTTCCTAGAATACCACCTTTTGTTTGAATTAGCTTGTCATGCATAACTAATGGAGTACAATATATTAATTGGGGTTTGGACAATATTCCCTCTGTCCAAAAAAAAAGTGATGTTTTTTATTTTTAGAAATCAATGTTTGATCATTCATCTTATTTAAAAATTTACAAAAAATATAAAAACGAAAAAGACATGCTTAAAGTATTTCTAATAATAAAACATATCACAAAATAAATATCATTTTCATAATTTTTTGAATAAGATGAATTATTATATGTTAATGTCTAAAAGTTTAGAAAGACGTTTATTCTAGGACAGAGGGAGTAATTAGCATTAGTGTGATACGTCGTATGCACAGTTTAACCTTGACAATGACAGGGAGCTCACCGGCGATTAGGGTTTGTAGATTTGTATGTAGGAGTTTCTCTCCTCCCACCGGACATAGAAGAATGGTGGAATGCCTGAGCCCCTCGGTGGGAGGGTAGTGCGGGCGGATCGATGAGGTGATGCTACACCGTCTGCCACAGTTATGGAGGGCACCAGGGCTGGATTGGGGCGGAGATGTTGTGGTGACAAGCCCAATTGAGTTGGGTTGGCAAGCCAAATTGTGGAAGAGCAGATTCGAGCAGATGTATAGTTAGGGGTGTAAATAGGTACATTAAGGTTATCTGTTGAACCTCTTTGGTTATAAAATAACTAAGTTTCATTTTCACTTTTTTGAAATTTTTTTATTTTTTAATTAAAAAGTTGTAGAGGACAACCTCATGATCATTGGTTTTCACCTAGGAATGGTCACTGGCAGAGGTTCCCATACGATAGGGATTTCTTTTGCCCCTTCCCCCGCGCTCAAAACTTCAAGAGAAACCCTCTAGCTGCCCTGCACACCCCCTCTAGCTCCATGCAAATTGATTTGGACATTGGAAAGTGAAAGCCAAACACTACTACAAAACGAGCCTAGGGTGTCACACAAAAAATTATAACAATGTCGGCCCAACGTAAGAGCCGACACTAACAAGTCCTGATGGCCCTCGATGTTACGACCTAACTCTGTTGTGACAGTAACAGTGTCGGACGCAAGTGACATCATCCTACAAAACAACACTAATTGCTAGCATTATTCAATAATGTTAGTCTCCGAAGATATCACATGCAACCGATACTATAGAACACGACACCAGTGTCATATTTGTTTACTTTATCTACATTCGACACTAGAAAGAAACACACTAGCAAACGTGATCTAACAAAAACCGAGACTGATAATGAAAATATCAGTGTCGGTCATGCTGACGTCAAGCATAACCGAAGCTATTATTTTGTAGCAGTGTCGGTTTTTGGTGGTGTAGGTCAGGCGACACTACAATTGCATGTATTGTGTCATTTACAATGATCTCAATATGTCTGACACTGTTAGTTCATGTATAAATACTCGTCCCCTTCCTCTCATCAGGGCACTATGTTCGATTATGTTTCGGACAGTGTGTCCGTAAGGCAGCCATGAAATTTGGAATACATGGGGAGACGGTTTTGATTTCGTTTTTAATCAAAGGATATTGCTATAGGACGTAAATTCGTGTCATCTTTGAAAGTTTTATGGTCTTATGATGTAGTTTTACTGTAGGTTTAAGGTGAGATATCGTGAGAGGAGTTTGAAGTAAACCTAGCATGTACATGTGTATATTTTGGGCGGGATTTTGTAGATCTCAACTAATTTTATTGACCTCTTTGCTTTATATTGTTTTTTCTAAGAGTATTACTACATAGTTAATTAGCTAGATCTCTAGTTTACAATAATAAGACCTACACTATGTGGGGGTGGGGGGGCAGGGAAGAGAGTAAAAAATTAATTGTATATCTAGTTTTATATCCTCCATATAGTAATTTTTCTCCCTTTATTTCTTTTTCTACTAGTGATTTGTGAAGGTGGAGGATAGATCTTGGATCTACAATGGCGCTGGCGGAAATCTATTTATATTTCAAAAATGTCACTTCATTTGTTGAAGCCGCTAAGACTAGAAATGTACATATGATAACAAATAGATAATGGTGTCTATGTAAGAAGTGCAAGAATATTATATTGTTTGACACGCCCAAAATAATCTGTGGCCACTTGTTGAAAAATGATTTCATTGAGAACTACTCAATGTGTACCAAACATGGAGAGACACAAAGCAGTGGAGAACAAGTTGGGATTGGATATAACAAAAAGAGGGTAAAAGGTGAAGGCAACAACAAAAATGCAAGGTCAGCAGGAAAGAACACAGAACAAAGAAAAGAAAGAAACACGATGATTCTGATGTGGTTCATGAAAGTCACAATATGAAGGCTTCGATGCCGAGGAACTATTGCACCACATTGGGCGTGAGAAAATAATGGAGAACAAAATAAGAGGCTTAGATAACATACAATTTTTGAAGAAGGCTTCGAAAGACCCTGAATCAAACGGGTGTGATAAAGAATGCACGATATTGCAAATGATGCTTGATCTTCTCACACTAGCTTCAATGAATTTCTAGAGCTCTTAGCCAAATTATTACCAAAATCAAACAATTTGCCAACTAGCACGTACCTTGCAAAGAAATTGTTGTTACCATTGACACTGGGCAAACAAAAATTACACTCATTGTACCACAAAGAGTGCGCAAACGACATAAGATATCAAATGTGCAATGCCAGTCGGTACAAAAGGAATGATCAAAATGACGATTCAGGTTCTGTGGATCAGCAAAAAAGAAAAAAAAGGGAGGAAGATGAAGAAAAGCATTAGTAGTGGTCTGGATGACCAAGAGGTCGATGAAAAAAAATTCCAACACTTGTGATGTGGTACCTGCTAGTAATAGATCGATTGAAGCGACTATTCTCCAACTCTATAGATGCTAAAATCATGATCTGGCATGCGACCTCTGATGGACGCAAAAAGGACAGGAAGCTTCGGCACCCGGCGGATGCTCAACAATGGAAAACCTTTGACGTTAACCATCCTGAATTTGCTAGAGATCCAAAAAGCTTAAGGCCAGTCTTAAGTACAGATAGAATGAATCCCTTTGGTGAGATGACAAACCCACATAGTACTTAACTAGTGATTTTAAACCTATACAGCATACCTTCATGGTTGTGTCACAAGAGAAAGTATCTTATGTTAGCTATCTTTATTTCTGGTCCTAAATAAGCTGGCATTGATATAGATGTCTTTTTAGAACCTTTAATTGAGGATATGAAAAATTATGGGAAGATGGGGTTCGTGTTTTGGATGGTTACAAACAAGAGAGCTTCACACTGTATGCCATGATTTTTGTTACCATCAATGACAATCCTGCATGCTTGACACTAACTGGACAAGTTAAAGGGAAGACAGGATGTGTAGTATGTCTGGACCAAACATCATCAATGTACCTTCCTTTCTCATGTAAGATGGTGTACATGCAGTACTAACGATTCTTACCAAAAAAGCACAAATATCGTGCAATGAAGGATCAATTTGACGGTACAGGGGAGAAAGATTTGGCACCGATCAATCGTGATGGTAAATTTGTGTTTGAATTGGTAAGAAATATCCATATCGTCTTGGATAAGGCAGTGAAAGGAAAAAATGAAGAAAAATAATAAGGCTCCAAGAGATGTTCTATTTAAAAAACAATCAATATTTTATTGATATTTATCGTACTGAAAAGAGTTGGAGATTGGCCATAACATAGATACTATGCATGTTGCAAAGGGTGTTTTTGAAAGTACGATTGATACCTTATTTGATATCCCAGACAAGACAAAGGATGAACTTAGAGCACGTAGGGACCTAGAAAAAATAAGAATAAGGCCAGAAATTCATCCTCAGATAAGACCAAATGGAAAATATTACCTTCCACCGGCTAGCTTTACCGTCACACTTGAGGAGAAAAAATCAATATGCAAGTGTCTACATGGTGTTAGAGTTCTCACAGGTTTTTCATTGAATGTAAATAATCTCGTTTCAATGTCTGAGCTGAAGATGAGTGGGTACAACACTCATGACTGTCATACCATGCTCACCCTATTCCTCGCTATTGCAATTAGAGTTGTCAAACAAACATACATAAAGATGGCCGCCATACGAATGTGCCACTTCTTTAATGCTATATCCAAGATGGTAATCGACATTGCTGAGTTAGAGAAGACACGTAAATAGATGAGAGAGACTATGTGCCAACTCGAGATGTGCTTCCCACTATCTTTTTTTGATATGATGGAGCACTATATGATTCACATAGCAGATCAAATTTTTGTCCTCGACCCTGTTTATCTGCATCACATGTATCCGTATGAGCATTATATGTCTATTATGAAGTGCTACGTACGCAATCATGCTCACCCTGAGGGTTCCATGATAGAGGGTTACTCAACTGAGGAGGTTTTTGAGTGCTACAATAATTACATGAAAGATGAAAAACCAATAGGTGTGCCGGTGTCACGGCACGAGGAGAGGCTCCTAGAGAAAGGAACAAAAGGAAGGAAAACATTTAACGATCAGAGTTTTGTAAGAGTTCGAGATGCACATTATAGCATCTTTCATTAGTTACATATTGCAGTGCCATACATCCAACAACACTTGCAATAGCTTTGTGAAAAAAATAACATTCCATAGAGGATTGGATCTTGAAAGAGAACAAAAGATGTTTCACGTCATGGTTGAAGAACCAAAACCTCTCGATTGGTACAACAAAAGATGAAAAAAGATGCATTTATTGGTCGATGGTCCCTTAATGTTAGTTACATCATGGCAGGCATATGATATCAATGAGTTCACATTTTATACCAAGGCAAAGCACGGCAAGAGCTAGCACCAAAATAGTGGTGTGAGAGTAGATGCCGAAGACAGTGTGGGGAACAAGAACACAAATTATGGATACATTGATGAAATTTGAGAACTCAACTATGGAACAAGTTTACAGATCCCTGTATTTAAGTGCCAATGGGTCAAGCACCCACAAGGTGTAGAGGTGGATGAAATGGGCTTTACCCTTGTGTCTCTAAACAACAAATGTCACAAAGATGACCCATGGATACTCTCACAACGTGTCGCACAAGTATTTTATGTACTTAAGCCCGAACACGAGAAGAAGCACATTGTTATCCCTGGAAGACAAATGATCATCGGGGTTGATAATATCATAGATGATGGAGAATACAACCAGTTTGATGAGGTGTTTTATTTTTGCAAATACAGAAATGATAAATATCTTTGAAGCAAGACTCAGTTATTCATCACTTGTTCTCTACATGCGCAATGATGGCGAAGGGAAGTTAGTTCAAGCTAAGTAATTAAAGATGTCATAGTTTTGTAATCAAATTATTTGTAATCTAATTATTAAATATTATAAATGATAATTTGTGACCTTACCGTGTGTCCTGTTGTTTTGTGATATTAAGGCTAATATTTTTCCCAACGTTCCAAAATACTAATGTTCCTTCCATTCTAATATATAATTCATATAATGAGAAGAAGAACGTACAACAATATAGATAGATTGGAAATTGCATGGCCACTGCAATGTCCAAACTGGACATACAGTTTATATGCTTCCTCGACTAATGATAGAGAGCCAGCACTTATAAGCTGGTCGACAGTTGCAAGAATAGTCGAGGTGGGACTAAAGTACACATAATAGTGTTGATCAAGTATGAGGTCAGCGGTACGATATCACACGCAGCAATACTGTTTGTGATGAAGATGTCTCCAACAAACATAATTCTTAAAACAAAAATGTCAGCTAGGTGACATGAGTTGCTGACACTGTTACAATACCAAGTGTCGATTTTGCTGACGTCATAGTTAGCTGACATCACTACTACATCCGTTTCAAAAATACTCCATCCAATGAAAAAAGAAGAATGTCAAGTAATAGTGTCGATCAAGTTTGACGTCAGCATAAACAACATTGCAATGAACAATAGTGTCGTTCAAGTATGACATCAATAGAAACTGACATTAATGTATCTTATTTCTATTTCAAGTGTTTATTTTTTATGTCAAGTAATAGTGTCAGTCAAGTATGATGTCAGCAGAAACCGACATTAAAGTAACTTATTTCTATTTCAAGTGTCATTTTTTGTTTTTATATTACGTAATAGTATCGGTCAATTATGACATCAGCAGAAACCGACATTACAATCAACAAGTGTCAGTCAAATATTATGATGTCATCGTGGAGCGACATTGTAGTAGTGACATTATAAATTAGCATATCCCAAAATCTTCGTTGAACACATGTATAAAACATTTTAAACACTGAGACAATATAAAAACATAAATCATTACAAATTAGACTCATATGGTCTTGTTCTACTTCTAGTGCAAGGGCGAGAGAAGCAAGATTTGGATGTTGTTGATGAGCGTCTGCATGCTCTTCACCTTGCATCGGCTACTGCAAGGTGAAGAGCATACGAACACTCATCAACAACATTCAGATCTTGTTTCTCTCACCCTAGAACTACTGACATCATGATATTTCTAGTCTTCTAGTCTAGATCTTGAAGAGAGTCCCAGGCTCTGTCAACCTCCATCTTGTACTTCATCTCCACGTCTCTTCCGACCGCGGGACGAGCCAGACAAGTGACAGGCACCAGCCTCCGAGAACATCACTGCTGTTGAGCGAACTCGTCGGTGTGGTTCCAGGCTTTGTCTCAAACCTCTTGAAGAAGACAATTCTAGACTCTGTCAAACCTCTTGACAAGAGATCCTAGCTCTGTCAAACCTCTTGAACAGAGTTCTAGGCTTTATCAAACCTCTTGAGGAATGGACAACAGCCTGTTATGGAACCTTCTCGTAGAGAATAAAGAATACCAAATTTGAAAATGAGTCTTGAACTCACTACCATAAATCCTAATCCATAAACCCTAATAACTTGATCTGATAACCTGCTTAAAATGAGTAACAGATCCGATAAACAAATAATGTTGCAGACAGATCTGACAATGGAAATAACAGATCTTGTATATGCTCACCTGGCTACCCGTGTGCGACTGCGCATCATAAGTAACAACCGAAGAAGGACCATACGTACGACGTGAGGGGAGGAGGCTAAGGAACGGCGGTGGTTCGGGTGAGGAGGGGCAGCGTGCGGCGGCTGAGGGGCTGCGATGTGCTGACGGGTGCGAAGCAAGAGGGCGAGATACATATATATAGGTAAAAATGAATAGGGTTTAGTTAGTAGTGTCGGCCAGGAATGATGTCACAAGGGACCGACATCGTTATGAACAATAATATCGGTCAGGAATGATGTCAAGGACAAACATTATTGCTTATGGTTTATAATGTCGGCGCATGATGATGTCATCTATGACCGACATTATAGTACTGCTGCTAAAAATTTACTGTAAAGTATTTAAAATTTGAAAATTTCAAAAAAAGTAAGATTGTACAATTGTTTGAACAAATGGTCAGCCTACATAATATAAACTGGTTCTGGTCACCAAGAATAAACGAGGTGGGACTAAAACACGGACAGGGACAAAAACTGACAGTGTCAGTCATGGCAACATACTGAAAACCGACATTGAAAGGACAACCGTGTCGGTCAGCGACCTGACCGAAATTACAGCATCACTCAACAAACATAACTTAAAATATTTCAAATTTTTTTACACACCATATGTTCCATTATTTTGTACCATATTTTCTAAGCATATACACATTACTATTTCATTTTAGAATGTTTTTTTATAAATTTTGTAATCACATTTTAACCTACATTCAACATTTTCTTGTACACATAACGTATAGTGCCATATGATTGGTAATCTATAGTAACATTTGAACTAAAAAATTCAAGAAAAGACTCAAAAAAAATTCAAACAAAAATTTGTCAGGTTCCATACACAATGCAAATTACTAAAATCAAATTATATATCAAATATCATTATATACATCAAGAAAAAAGCATTAAAAAATTGTTAAACTTGTTAACAGTGTCGACCCAGCTGACATCACCGATGACCAACATTGCAAGGCCAACAGTGTTGGTCATCGACCTGACCAAAATTACAACATCACTCAGCAAACATAACTTAAAATATTTCAAATTTTTTATGCACCATTGTTCTATTATTTTGTACAATATTTTCTAAGAACCATTCCTATTTCATTTTAGGACGTATTTTTTAAAAAAATTTGTAATCACTTTCATCCTACATTCAACATTTTCTTGTACTCATTGTATAGTGCCATATGATTGGTAACTAATAGTACCATTTGAACTAAAAAAGTCAAGAAAAGACTTAAAAAAATTCAAACAAAAATTTTACAGGTTCTTTACGCAATGCAACTTACTCAAATGGTAGATCAAATATCATTATATACGTCGAGAAAAAACATTAAAGAAATTTTTAAACTTATTAACAGTGTCGGTCGAGCTCACATCACTGGTGACCTACATTGGAAGGCCAAGAGTGTTGGTCTTTTATGTCAGTAGTGTCGGCATTGACCTGACCGAAATTACAACATCACTCAACAAACATAACTTAAAATATTTCAAAATTTTTTACGCACCATACGTTCCATTATTTTGTACAATGTTTTCTAAGCATATACACATTTCTATTTCATTTTAGAATGTTTTGTTTATAAATTTTGTTATCACTTTCAACCTACATTCAACATTTTCTTGTACTCATAACGTATAGTGCCATATGATTGGTAATCTATAGTTATATTTGAACTAAAAAGTTCAAAAAAAGACTCAAAAAAATACCAACAGAAATTTGCCAGGTTCCATACACAATGCAAATTACTAAAATCAAATTGTAGATCAAATATCATAATATACGTTGAGAAAAAATATTAAAGAAATTATTAAACATATTAACAGTGTTGGCCGAGGTGAAATCACCGGTGAACGACATTTCAAGGCCAAAAGTGTCGGTCTTTTATGTCAGTAGTGTCGGTCATCGACCTGACCGAAATTACAACATCACTCAGCAAACATAACTTAAAATATTTCAAAAATTTTTACGCACCATATGTTCTATTATTTTGTACAATGTTTTCTCAGAATACAAAATAGGTCCTAGCATCTGAAAAATTCTACAGCCATGAAGCGTGCCACGAACCAGGAGAGCTGATGAATAATGCTGGTATTGCTGTGCCAAACAGTTGACAATGACCTCCCTTGATGACATTATCGTATTATCCTGATGCTCTTGCACTTCGCATCTCCCAAGTGGAGAATTTTGTTCAATAGCTTTACCATGTCAGGCCATATTTCTTTCTTTTGCTTATTTCAATAGTATTTGATCCCATTGGGATGCTGATATTATTTAGATGTTGGTATAGAGGGAACCTAGTGCTTTTAGTAGCACAGCCTATTCTTTACGCGGCTTGTGTTGTTGGGTCGAGTGTATCAAATATGCCCTTGTATTTTGTTCATGCTAAGGTCTGTAATTATGCCTCAATGCCAAGCAAATGTTAGTAGTCATCTTCAACGCCCAGCCCGGTGATGATACATACAGAAAACTTGCTATAGTTTGTAGCATTCTTTTCATATACTCATTGCTGTTCTGAGGCCCATCTGCTGATCTACATTTTCAATCTTTTGTCGACCTGGTAGGATTTTTCAGGGCCTAATTAGTAATCACGAGGTCGATGGCCCATTGTCTTGTCTGACATGCCTCGTGTCGATAGTATTCATCAATTTTATATCTGGTGAAAATCCAGATAAAACTCAGTAAACCTGTAAATTTTGTTAAAATTGGCTTGTTTAACCACAACTTTCGGATACTGGATAAAAAAAGAATCCCCTAACGGTTTCGCCGGGCGGTGTGTACAATGTATTAATTAAAGGTCGGTGATGTATAATCTATTTTCTCTGTTTTAAATTATTGTCACCGTTGACTTTTAATATTATATTAAAAAAGTCTTTTACTCTTCCGAACAATCCACTTTGTCTATTTAACCTCTTAAATAAAATTTTGGTTTAATATACTCTCTCAAACTATTTAAATTGGCGCAATGTTAAAAAATTTTGAACAAAGGTAAATGATAATACACTCAAATGTTAAGAAAATATATTATAATAGTCTGAGTGCCCGTGCTACACTATGGGCAAGGCAACATGATACAATTTTTCTTTGATACGGAAAAACAATATGACGTATTGTCACTCTACTATGGATAAAAAATATGATACAATTCCTACGATATAAATGACAACGTGTATTAATACAAAGTTGAGCTATAGAAAAACAAATTTATACAGCACAATGCTTTTTTGACTTGAACGAAACCAAAACTAATCCCAATTAAATAAATAAAGGAGTTAGCATTTAAACAGGTTCAGAAAAAAATATTGTATCAACATGTATCTTTTATTTTCTCTCTCACGATTAGGATTTTAGTTGAAGTGTGACACCGTAGAGGTATAGGGATGGCACCAGTTTGAGTCGCTACAACTGGTGTTGGAGTCACCGCTCGGCGCTCTGTGAAGTTTAGGGGTCCTTGACAGGGACGGCGACACGGTGAAGTTGTGGGAGTTGGAGTTGCAGGGCAACACTGTGCGGAGGTGCTGGGTGTGAAGGGGTCTAATAGAAAGCGAATTTCAAAATGAAGGTAGATGGATGAATCTACTATCCTTTCCATTAGACAGTAGAGATAGAATTTAAGAGGCCTAATTTGTGACACCAAAAATAGAGTTAAAACTTGGGACACCAAAAAAGTGGGATACACGTCTACAAACTTTTATATTACGAGAGATTTTTTTGACACTATTTTATGCATTTTTATATACAAGTTGTTAATACACTATTAGATGCTATTAAATTATGAATATTATTTTTAAAAAATAAATTTTAACTTTTTAATATAGGAAATAACATATTCTGCCACATGGCAAAATTTGAGCTTCAAATTCAAATTGTACAAAGAGAAAAAAAAAGGATAAATTGCATAAGGGGATAGATTGCACCAATTTGAATTGTTTGAGGGAGTAATTGATCCAAAATATTGTTTAGGGGGATTAAACGGACAAAGTGGATTGTTTGAGGAGTAAAATAGGTTTTTTCCTATTATATTTAATTATATATTGTATTTAGAAATATAATAAGTATTATTTATTTTATTATAATTTTCTTTATTAATAAAATTATTTGAATCATGACTTATGTTATACATGTAAACTAATTTTTTAATAAGATAAATGTTTAAAAATGATATTAAAAGTTAATGGTGACAATAACTTAGAAAACATATGGGGTATTAATTAAAAAGCAACCTAAGTTGTTTTTTGTTTGGTGGATGAAACTGGACGGGACGATCCAATTCAGTTTTTTGAGCTGTTTGTTTCACCATCAGACTTGATGGAGTCATCAAGTTCACATAATATGCTCCATAGATGCTGATTGGAATCGCCCATTTTTTTTTGTTGGATGAACTCATCCACTTTGTCTAAGCATGCTTGTTAGTAACATGATTAGTGATGATTAATTTATTTTTTTGTTAATTAAGATTTATTTATATTATATTACATTTTATAAGTACTAATATATTTATTTTTATTTAATTGGTAAGATAATTATATTATGGAGTAAATCAACTTTTGGGGGAGGTGATATGAGGTGGGGGACATAGTGAGGGATGGCAAGCGACCAGAGTTTTAGAAACCGGACCCAGACTGGTTTTCGATGGTGGCAAAAACCGACCGGCTAGACAGTTTTGCTACATTGCTAGGTTTGTTTTCCACCGAAAACTGATCACCTATGTAAATCGGATCAGACCGGTTTCACTGAAAACCGCAAAACTAGCCAGTTTTGAACGGTTTTTAAAACCCGACATGCGACGTGAGGTGCGGGTGAAAAATTCCTAGTTTAGTGATATTAATATATTTTTTAATTATTATTTATTTGTACAAAAGTATTAGTATTAATAAATAGTATCAATGACGCCATTGCCTCTAGTTTTGAGCTTAATAGTTGGTTTGCCCCTGTTATCGTGGACTTTGTATCATTGCCTCTGTTTTTCGAATTTGAGCCACCGAGTTGCTCCAATTTTCTAACAATCAGTTAACAGTGTTAAAAAATTAGATAAAGGACTATTATGCCCTTAATTGCAAGAATAAACTGTTATATGCATAATCATTATTTTTTTAACATTGCCTCAATGCAACACTCAATTTTCACATGACAAGGATAGAAAAAAAATATCCACATACTCAAATTTGACAAAATTCTAATATTAGCTATCTTAAAACATGATAGAATTTCAACACCAGTGTATTGCAATCAAAATTGAACAGCGTGACACTCAGATTTCGCAGGTGCAACATATAGCATGATAAAATAGTTCACAATCTTACAAAATAAAAGCAACTCCATAACTTGTTCAGTAACATTGCCTAAAGCAAAGCAGCACCATAACATAGTTCACATGCTTCATATAAGTCATCTCATACATCGTTCACACAATGTTACACACATAACATAAGACATTTGCACCAAAACATGGTGGGCAGCACCAATGCAGCTACATTGACTAAGCAACAGAACATGTTGACCCAAGCATTGTTGGAACTGTCAGGTTGATGGAGCAAACCAATATGCAAGCCCTCCTGTGCCTCTTCCTTGACCTCTTCCTTCCCTCTAGCGCTCCCTGATGATGGCATTCCCACTGGTTCAGATTTGCAGGAAGTAAACAACAAATGTAAACAAAATTATAGTTCAGTTTTGAATGAAACAATGAAATGTAAAGGGTTCCCAAATGTAAATAACCCTCACTGGGTTGATTCACAGGTAGAACTCTCCCTCCCTGCACCTTTACCTGAAGGTACTAGAATTTGTGCATTTGTGGCAGCATTTCTTGCATCTTCTGAATGTGTAGATGAGTGCTTTCTTTTCTTTTGTTCTTTAGCTGTCAAGCTGCCTTGGAAATACCTTGTTGTATGCCCATGTTCATTGCAATTTGTGCACTTCTTCCTTCTACTAGTGCTTCCGGCCTCTTCTGATGCCTTGATCCTCTATTTCCTTGGTCATCTAGGTTTTTCACTCAACTTGGGCTTCTTAAGGGTGCATCATGTATCTACTTTTATCCATTGGTGCTTGAATGTCATTGTAGGGAACTGACCAGCATGTTCCTTTTTAAACTGCTCAACAGAGAAATACTCATGCATATTATTATTTATGTCAGCTTCTGTTATATAACCAATAAAAGTTAATGCATGATCACATGACTTACCAGACACTTGCCAACCCCTACAACTACAGGTTAACATCTGTAGGTTCACACCCTGCCTTGTTACTTGCCCTCTCTTGTTCATATGAGAATCTTTAGTTTCAACATCATTATGCCTTGTAACCTGATATCTAGTCTTATTCTTGGAGAACTCATTTAGCTCCTTGATAATAGAAGGGATGATCCTGCCTCCATTTGGTTCCCAAGTCTACGTCTCTCCTTGAACTTCATTACAATCATTTCCTCGATCCTATCAAACAATTCCACAATTTGTAATTCTTTTATCTTCATTATCCACTTGTTGAATGATTCAGACAGATTGTTGTTGAAATAGTCAAGTTTGGGCTCTTCCAAGAATTTGCTCATGCTCCACAAAAATTCAAGGTTTGCATTGAGCCAGTTAATTGTTTTGGGATTTTTCTATTTTATCTTGTCCATATGGTAGTTATACTATTCAATTGTATAGTTCTTAGCCCAAATTAGGCTATCAAGGCAGTGGACAAAATTCGGAGGGGTTTTCTTTGGAGAGGTCGTAGAGATGCACAGGGAGGACATTGTTTATAGTGGTTTGGAGTACAGTGTGCAAGCCTGTAGATCTTGGAGGTCTAGGGCTATCAGATCTTAAGCGGTTGATCTGGGCTCTAAGAATGAGATGGGTTTGGCTCAAAAAAACAGAACCTCACCTCCCATGGGCATCTCTACCTGTTCAAGTACCATCTCAGGTGCAGGATTTTTTCTCAATTGCTTTGGTTACTAAGGTTGGTAATGGTTCGAGAACACTGTTTTGGACAGATAGGTGGATCCATGGGCAGTGTATTGCTGACTTATGCCCAAACCTGCTAGCTGCTGTGTCTAAGAGGAGAATAGAAAATCGCACGGTGCGGGAAGGGCTTTCTAATAATACTTGGGTCACGGATCTGCATGGAGCTTTTTCGGTGGTAGCTATGGTTGAGTTTCTACAGCTTTGGAATGTTTTGTTAGAACTTTCCCTGCAACCCGCTGCCGAGGATAAGCATATGTGGAGATTCTCACCTAACAGAAAGTGCTTAGCCAAATCGGCATATGAGAGTCTCTTTTTGGGTGCTCAAACCTTTGGACCAGCAGAGATCATTTGGAAGACTTGGGCTCCGGCTAAGTGTCATTTCTTTATGTGGTTGGTTGCTCATAACCGCTGTTAGACAGCGGACCGCCTTGCGTAGCGTGGGTTGCCTAAGCCTGAACAATGTCTGCTTTGCGATTAGGAGGATGAGGATATCAATCATCTCCTTACATCTTGTGTTTTTGCAAGACAGTTCTAGTTCTTCCTGCAACAAATTGGGCTCCACTCTCTTGCTCCTCAACCTGATGACCAATCCTTTGTGGCTTGGTGGGAAAGAGTCAACGCAGCAACTTTAGGTCAAGTCCTGTGGAGCCTCAATTCTCCCATCATCCTAGGTGCTTGGCTCATTTGAAAGCACAAGAATCGATGTGTGTTCGATAAGGAGTCCCTGAATATGACTCAAATTTTGATATTAGCGGGGGAAGAGCGCCGCCTTTGGGCGTTAGCTGGAGCTAAAGGGATCTCCCTCCTGACTGCAGCTATGAACCTATTCCAAAGCGGCTAGCTCTGGTTGTTGTTTGGTCGTTGGCCCAGTGTTCTTGGGTCTGTGTTGTTGTTTTGTTTTTATTGTCGGTGTTTGGGTTTGTGTTCGTTGTATCTGGGATTCTATCCCGCTTTCTTCTTATTTCAATGAAATGCAGCTCTCTTGCGTTTTTGAGAAAAAAAAAATTGTATATCTCTTAGTAGCTGGCCACAGATTTTGTGAAAAAAGTGGTCCATAGTACCTCTTCTTAAAATTCTTCCATAGGTGCCTCATGCATTCTCAATGCTCAACTCTAAGATATAATATGCCCACAACCTCTTCAAGTCCCTTTCCTGCATCTGTACTGATCAATATTCCATTAGGAGTGCTAATAGCTCTCTTCAAGTGCTCAATAAACCACAATCAACTATCCACGCTCTCTGTCTCAATGACACCAAAAGCCACTGAAAAAAGCCAGTTATGTTCATCTTTTGCAACTGCTGCATCCAATTGTCCTTTCACCTTCCCTATCAAATATATGTGGCCTACAACCTTGTAATAATGCATCAATACAAGGCTTCAGTGCAACAAAAAAAAATCTTTTGAAGCAAATATCCTCTTTCAATTCTTCTGTATCCATCTCAACAATGCTTCCAGGCATTGCCTTTAGAAGCTCAGCTCTGAAAGTGGGCAGCATATCATAACTTTCATCCCACTTGCCAAATATCTTCTCTAGTGCCCTTTTTTCTACCTCGACAACTTTATTATAAGAAATTACAAAATTTACTTCTTTTGCAACTCATCTTGTAGCTCCTTCAGACCCATTGTTGGCTTCTCTTTTAACCAATCATAACCCTTTCTACCACCCAAGTAGTTGTTGCCATTGTATGTATGCTCACACCTATTAATTGAGCTGCAATTATGTTCAAGCTTGTTCAATGTAATCTGCAATATAAAAATATTTATCAGCTTGCTAAATTAATAAAAAATGAAGCAAAGAAGAATAAAAAATGGAACAAAGAAGCAACAACATAATATATTTGCTTGCAACCATAGAACTTGTTGCTAGTAGATGCGAATATCTCACTTGTGAGTTGCGACCCTCATCTTCCTTCTTACACTTAGCTCTATATCTGCTGTTATCTTTCTTGATAGTTTGGAAAGCATAATCAGTTATGACGACTCAAGCAAGATCTCACTTTAACAACTAGTATTCTGTATGAGCTACAAGATAGCTTAGAGACTATGACTAAACACAACAACATCAACTAAATTAAAGCCACACCAGCACATCCATCACAGATTATGCTTGAAATTGAATCAAGGGTTCACACTACCACAAAAAGGTCATTAGAGACGGGGTAGCAACCGTCACCAAATTTACGTCACTGATGTCGAGTCATTAGAGACGGAAAAATGACCGTCGCTAATGTTACTCATTAGAGACAGCTGTAAAACGCGCGTCTCAGATGTGATGTCACTAGAGACGTGTGTTCAAACGACCGTCTCTGATGTGATGTCATTAGAGACACGTGTTCAAACAACCATCTCTGATGTGATGTCATTAGAGACGCGTGTTGAAATAACCGTCTCTGATGTGATGTCATTAGAGACGCGTGTTCAACCGATCGTCTCTGATGTGAGTCATTAGAGACGCGTGTTCAAACAACCGTCCAGTCATTAGAGACACGGATTAAAAGGCCCATCTCTGATAATAAATATGAAAATTAAAAAAATACTCTCCATTATATATTCGATATATAGATCTATAAAGCAACAATTACATAGTAAGATGTTACAGTATTTACAATATCTATTACAATATCCATTACATAGTGTTCACACAAGTGCAGATGCTCCCTTCAACATCTCTGGACATTCTTGGAATGTCGCTCATTGTTGTGGCTCACTGCTCACACAAGTGCAGATGTTATTAGGAAATGAAAATGAGAGAACATTGGTCATTGCTTAAAGCTGTAAAGACAGGGCAACAAGTACCTTTCCCAACAACTTAGGATAATTGATTTCCTTTGAGAAATTACGGCACTCGGAAAATCCAACCTTTAGTTCAAGAAACCTACAGCGCCGGTGACCTACATATAAATTCCTTGACAATTATTATACAGGAGCCATCAAAGTTGTGGAGAAACAAAGCATCATAACTACAGACCTCGAATACAACAAAAAATTACAACCTTTTGGTGATCACAGTAATTAAAATTTCTGACTGACAATTATACTAGCAATGACAATCAAATAGGAAACATAGAACTCAACCCAACATTGAGAAATAAAATTCCAGTTCTGCAACAAACAACTTACACATATTGAATTTGTGTGCTGCCCCATCTTTTTTTTTTTTGTTGCTAATGAGTGAATTTAAGGAGTGGAATAAGAGCAAAAGAAAGCTCCTGCGGCATCCTGCAAGAAAGATTGCCAAAAATACATGTTTAAATCATGAGTATTCTGTCTTCTACATGCTTCAATTTAGCATATGATATTTTCTCAATGTACTAAACAGTATTATGCCTAATAATATTAACTGGTATGTTGTGTCAATACCTGGACTCCATACTCATATCCATGGCGCCTCCCCCACAAAGCCGTGCTCCACTGTTGAGCTCAATAACAGAGCCCTGCCGAGCCACCACCTTCCATCTCCTGTGATGCGCAACCAGGCAGCACCCAAGACGCGCTGTTGCCTCCACGATGTCCCCCGCAACGCACTTCAGATCTCGCTATCGGACTGCCTCTTGCGGCGCACCGCACCAAGCTGCCTCCTTCGATGCACCACCGCCTCTGACCTCATCCCGCCACCACCGCCCCCTTCGACGCGCCATAGCCAGGCCGCCCCCGCTTCACACCACGCCATCGCCGGGCTGCCCTCACTCCATGCCACGCCATTGCTGGGTCGATGCGCTGCCACCGCCTCACATGCACTCGGTAGGATTAGGTCACAAGTGATGTGAGGGCATGCCAGGCAGTCAGGCAATTTCCAGTGGCATCGATACAATATAGGTGCGAGGGTAAAATTGTCTTTCGTGGCTTTTTATTTTTTTTAAAAAATAAAAACTTAACGAGGTGTAATGGTATCTCAAAACGGGGTGGATGGAGCCTTGGATTTCAAATTCCAGGGATAATGAGACAAAGGTCAAATTTACAGGAGCATACAACCTATTAAGTTCAAAAGCAGGGCACAGGGATAATTTTCTCTAATAAATATTAGTATGCTATAGTAATATATAATTATTTTATTATTATAATTACCAGACACATATCCAATCACAAACAAAAAAAGTGAACTGTCCCATCTAACCTACTAAATAATTAATATGAAAAGATTTATTGACATAAAATATATACAGGATCATGCCATCCATGCTTGTCCTCTAACAAACATCTCTAGTGAATGGGAAGTAGTTCCTTGCCATACTGCGTTCTTGTTGTTGACATGTGAACCCTGCGCCTCCATGTGGCCTGCAGATCACCACAAGGTTGTCGTTGGCAGTATAGTAGTGGACTCAACTGTGTTAGATGTAGCACTTTAATGCCCTGGTTTGAGGAAGTGTTAAACTATTTTACTCTTTCTATTCCTTTTTATTTAACTTTATAGAGTGGACACAAGGATTAAAAGAGGTGAAAAAGAGAGGTATGGGTTAAAAACTAAGAGAAAATATAGAAATAGAAATATAGATGTATTCAAAATAGAGAAAGATGTATTCGTTATTTTTGTAAAGTTTAACTTTCCCACATGAAACCTCACTAGCTTCTCCAATACTGTATTTCATAAATACTGTATTTTAATGAACTAATATAACAGCGCCACCAGTCCAAACTTTCTGTTTCGAAAGAAAATAAACTAATGTGAAAACGGAGCACCTTCCATCGCTTCAAAAGGAAAAGAAGGAAGAAACAAGATAAAAAATGAAACATGGCTGCTGTTCTCCCAACCGTTCGTCTTGACGACCTCCAGAGCATCGTCGTCGCCGCCGTCGGTTCGCCGCCTACATCCCAGAACCCTTCCCCTTCCGCGCGTCCAGTGCTGCGCGCTTGAGGCCCCACGTCCCTCCGCCGCTGGAAGGGAGGATGGTGCCGCTTCGTGGCCCGAAAAATTTGCTGGCGCTGTGCCATGGAAGGCCACGGTCTCCGGCGCGCTTGCCCTCGTCGTCTCCTTCTCCTGCTGTAAGCTCGCTTGGATTTTCTGTCGGTTCTTAAGTTTTGCAATCCGTCGTGGTAGTTACTTATCTCAACGAAGGATATGAGAACTGTGGACTCTGGCAGCCCTTAACAGCATTCCTTATAATAGAACATCCTAAATGGTAGATTTAAGAAGTCCTAAAAAGCTATCGAGAATAAAATAATCATCTTTCTCCAACAACTCCCAATAGTATAACCTAAAATTAGTTTTGAACATCCTCGAAGCTTTTGGAGTCAGGTTTCAGGGAAGTATGGAAATAGGTTCAATTGGAAAGAAAAGGTGAAATTTTACTATTTGACGTTTTAGTTAAAGTTTGGTGACATGTTCTCCTTCCATTGAAATATTTGTTACTTGCATCTCCTTGATTGATTGGTCTTGACTCAATATTGGTAAAATCATCCCATTTATAAAATTAATTTCTTTCAGTTGATTGATTGAGTTTTTGTCAGGGAACTGTTTCACTCTTTCAAGCCAACAGTTGACTTGTACATGCATACTCAGATGTGTCTACACAGTTTCTTCGTGTAAATTTCGAATTTTAAAATACAAGCATGCTAGAATATGTGACATGCAATTTTCTTTCCGACGTGCATGCAAATATTTGTATAAATAGGCTAATTATATGTTTGAACATTGCATATAATTATATTTTTATGAAATTCTTTTGTATGTGTACCTATTTTACACTGAAAAGGAGGCAAGCTGCATTCTATATTTCGTCAACGACAAAACCTTTAAGCCTACTCCATCTGTTTTTAAATTGATGTCGCCGTTGACTTCTACAATAACTCAAATAGTAAATCAAAATATATGAAATTTATCAAAACTTTTTGAATAAAACAAATGATCAAAGTTGAATTTAAAAGTCAATGGCGACATCAATTAAAGAACGAACGGAGTATGCAAGTCCGCGAATCTTGAGAAGTGACCTACAGGAGGTAGCAAATAAAAATCTGAAAATTACATATTGAAGGAAAAAATTGTATGACTGATGTGCAAAAGATAACATCAGCAAATCGACGTCAAAGTCAAGAGGCTTGTATTACAAAATCCTTGTGGTTCGGTTTCCAGTTTGCCCAGTCCGGCCGTGGCTTCAACCACTCTTTCCTCATTGGCTTTTCGATTATTTATACTTGGTTCTTTAATTGTTCGCTGTTGACTTTTAAATTCAACTTTGACCATTTGTCTTATTTAAATTTTTTTTATAAATTTTATAAATTTTGATATAATTTAATTTATCATTAGAGTTATTTGAATTACAATTTAAAATTTTACACATTTGAGGAAATTTTTTAATAATATGAATAGTCAAAGTTATAGTCAAAATTGAATTTAAAAGTAAATGACGATACTATTTTAAGAACGGAAGAAGTATGTGTGGTCTCAATGAAATATGGTCAGTGTCAAATTAACAAAGCCTAACAAAAACGACTCTAAAATATGAAATCACATCCCCAGCCGATTTTGTACAATTGTGCATGAGAAACCCTTCAGGCGAGTGACACATTCGCTCTGCTGAGTTGCCAACAGTTGATGGGATGCATTCCTCTGATTTCAGTTTCCTTTGGGTGCACGTCATCCTTGGGCTGTCGGCTAAAAATAGCTGCTAAGATGTTGGTCTTCAGAAAATTTTCGTAGGCCCAAAGGGGGCCACGGCCCAAAGTGACGTTCGGCCAGTGCGAGGGCAACGATCTCTACGCACGTAACTACATTTTGTACAGATTTATTTTGAATAAAAAAAATCAAACGTGACAAATTTATATTCATAGCCGCTATAGTTACCCGGGCCGTAACGCCATGCAACAGGTGTCTCTTTGCAGCATTCATTGCTTTGATATATTCACAAGATTTTGGAAACCAGTTATTGTCACAGCTGCATAGTATCTGATACTAAAATACAATCATTTATGATCTGTGAACTCCAAGATCCTTTCCTATACTCAAATTAATACGGCATTACAGTAACGTATCCAAATCTCACTAGCAGCTGGTTCAGATGCAAAAACTGGAAACCCCATCTGAACCCAACGATATCCTCTGGTCATCTGCCGACGTCCAAAACGACAGCTCTTGTCGCCGGCTGGCCAGATACAATGCAGATCTTTAATGACGTCACACACAACTCCTATAGCAGCGAGATCTTTGATTTTGATGCGGTTAGATAATGAATTAAATGGCCGTATCAAAATCCAATCAATAACTGTATGAAAACTTAGCGGATCTTTTCAGATTTGGCATTGAAAAAATTTATATGTTCATGATGCCCACCCCCGCCCCCCCCTTATAAAAAGGCATGCGATGCAAGCAATACGATGGCCGAGACACAGGCAACACAGCAGAGTAGGGCTACATCATCCTCGCAACGAAGATCCCAAGTAAGTGGAGGCTTCCAAGATCCCATCGTTCTCTTTTCCCGTTGTTTTGGGAACTACGTACAGTTTGTCTACATGGGTTAGAGCGCTTAGATGTCTTGGACAATCTATCATTCGTCCGATCAAGGGCTCTGATAAGCCATTATATTTTACGATTAATCTATATCTTGTTATATGCATTGTTACAGCATGCAGCTAAATATTCATATCAGACTTGGTGTTCACGTAAGGCATCTCAAATATTTTTCAAGAGACACGTGTTTATGTGCATTGTTATTGAACTAGAGAATATGATACTTTATTACTTAATATTTTTTCACAAGAAAATGGCAGAAATCTTAAAAGTAATTGGTGCACTTAACGCTGTTTATTTTTATCTACAGTTTCCTCATGGCATTCAAGAATGAAGGGTCTGCTCCAAGAGCATTAGTTGTTGAGGATATGAAACTTCAACGCATGGTTCTCTCAGCCATGCTGCGCAAACTTAAGTGTGAGATCACTGTTGCTCACAATGGGAAAGAAGCGGTGGACCTGTTCCTCGAAGGGAAAACTTTTGACATTGTCTTCTGCGACAAGGATATGCCTGTAATGACGGGTCTTGAGGTACTCCATCTGAATAATTCATTTCATTACAGTTTCTATATTATGTTGTGCACTTAATGTCAGTTTCTTTAAAATCTATGTGAAAAGTAACAACATACAAAACTTTTCTTCTCACTCGCAAGGCTGTTACCAAGATTCGTGGCATCGGAGCTACTGAAGTGAAGATTGTTGGGGTGTCCGCTGATCCTAATGGTATGGAAGCATTCATGGGTGCTGGAGCTGACGTGTTTGTGGTCAAACCTTTGACACTTGGTATTGTTGATCACATGCTCCAGGAGGCCATTAACAAAAAGGACATGAGGAACTAGCTTAGTAGTTTCTAGTGTCATATGCAGTGCTGGTCATATTTGTTAGAGAGAGGAATCCTAGTTATGCTTTCTGAAGGTTCATATATCCCTTTTGTATCTGTAGTTAAGAAATTTGGATGGGAAGACACCTGTCGTAACCTTTGAATACAAATTGAGTTACTTGTGATGATGATGATTATATATGCTTGAAGTTTTAATCTATTTGGGTTGATGGTTTATTGAACCTATTGATGTCCCTATATATCTTTCTTCATTAATATAGCTACTAGCTAGAACTACAGCATATGTCACGAAAAAATAAAGCATTTTATTTCTTCTGTGTCCATGTGTCAAGTTTTGACATTAGCAAATGTGTCTGATAAATGAAGTGCTTCCTGGTCTGTTACGCTTGATCCATTAGAAGTGTTGTGGTCGGATATAGATGGGTGAAGAAATAGTTCGGCGCAAAGTATTATTTTGTGATAGTTTAAGCAAACAAAACATACTTTGTAAAATGAATTTAATTAATTATAATATATCCAGACTATAAAGTGATATACAAATAGGCCAGAATAAATGACTCGCCAGGTACAATATTTTGTATGATGGGTGTAAGTATGTCATACTTCCTGCAAAATACTAAAATTTGTGCTTATATATTGGAATTTGACATGCTGAGCCTCTTATTTATGCTTATATATTGGAATTTGACTTCGATTAAAACTATAAATGCTTATAGATTAGAATGGAGGTAGTACTTTGGGTAGGAACATATGGTTTTGCTGCTAATAATAGTGCTTTTGAGGAAAACAGAACACAAGGACAACGAAATTATGTCCAAACCAATGAGTCCTTTGGTCAGCTCTAACGAATGCATTGACTGAGGATTAGGAGTTAGCAGTCTCATAGGAGTCAGCTGGATTTTTCAGTGTATATTTATATGATTGAAAAAAAGAGTGATCCAGATTGGAGAAAATAAGAAGCAAAGTCTATCACTCCAAGAAAAGTGGCTTCTAGCCAACAAAGACTTTGGTTACTAAAAAATACATGTTGGTTGCTAGTAGTAATTAGAAACTTATAAACCTTGGTCGCATTGTGGTTGCTATAGCCCTGTCGCTGTAGCTTTTAGTGACCAATATGGATTACATTGGTGACTAAAACTCCCATAAATAGTCACCAACTTCTCCTTGGTTACAATAGCTAAATAGCTTTAGCTACCAAGCACAGTGTTGGTCTGTAATACATGTATATGTATCTTTTAGGACATTGCGTAATTATGTAGTAATGTATGGACTAAAATGTAAAACTGTAATAAGATAAAGGAGAGAGCAGAAGGGGATCGGGGGCAAGCCTGGTTCCAGTGTCTTCCAAGAAAAGCTTCCCAACTCTTCACGGTATACAGAGCCAGGTCGTGACGGGCTCACGCCGGAGCAGTGACGCCGGAGGCGTGGCGTGAGAGAGACGTCAAGCTTCTGCAGGAGAGGGCGCCCAGGAAGGTGGTGCAGGCTCTGGGGGCAGAGGGCGCAGGTGCTGCGCCCAGTGGTGAAGAGAAGCGAAGACGGGCAGCCCAGGTGCGATGAGTGTGGGGTGCAGCAGCAGCTGGTTCGTGAGGAAGCTCTGCCTGCTGGAGGACGCCAAAGTGAAGCTGGATTTGGTCGGAAACGGCTGCTGGTGGTGATGTGCTAGACCTGCCGTTGTTCTGTGATGTGGTGAGGTGTTGCTGTGCTTGTGGATTGGAATAAATCTTGGTAAGTTCCTGTGATACAATGGCAGAAAATCAAGGTATTGAGCAAATTCTTGGCAAACTGGTGGAGCTGCTTGCAGCAAAGAAAGATGAGTCTTCATCTATGAGCAAGGCAATTGTGACACATACAGACACAATGCAAAAGTTGGAGTTGATGCCAATTGATATCAAATTGGAGGGTATCAAAAATTATTTGGCGTAGTCCAGGAGGGCATTGCTGTTGTTGAAGGCCAAGAAGCTTGAGGGTCCTGTCACTGGAGAAACAGTAGAGCCTAAGGATAAGTTGAGCGATGAATGGATAGCATGGGATGCTACAAATTCCTTAGTTGCTGCTTGGTTGTTAAACTCGATGGCTCCAACAATTGCTGGATCGGTGGATGCTATAGCTACTGCTTATGGAATATGGGAAGCTATATCAAAAATGTTTTCTAGCACAAGGAATGTCAGTTTTTGGCTGAAACAGATGACAAAAATTATCATCTCAAGCAAGGGGAGCTATGCTTGATGGATTATGTTGCTGAGCTAAAACAATTGTGGGCTGATTTAGATTATTATGATCCTATTGAGTTGCCACACCCTGAGTGTGTGTCATGGGTGAAGAAATGGATAGAGAAGAAAAGGGTGCTTCAATTCTTGAGGGGCTTGAACCCAGAATTTGAGGGAAGACGGATTGCTATATTCCATCAATCTAATCTCCCTAGTCTAGAGGAAGCCTAGCGGCCATGGCACAAGAGGAGAGAAGAATGAAGGTAATGAAAGGCAATGTTCCACCTCCGTCCTGTCCAGCTTTTGTTGTGACAGAATCTAATGAAATGGGGATATTCTATAACTGTGGTGAGAAGGGTCACATAAGTCATGATTGTTCTCAAACATTCAAGCCAAATCGTGGCAGAGGAAGAGGAAATTTTAGGGGTGCAACAAGGGGCAGTTGAAATCGTGGTAGAGGAAGAGGCCATAAAGCTAATCTTGCTATGAGCGAGGAAAGTTTATCTGATCTGGTCACAATCCCAGCTGCTGAGTTAGAGTAGTTAAGAAGGTTCAGGAAGAATGAAAAGATTTCCATATCAGATGCTCAAGTGACATCAACAACATCAGTTGATAATGTTGCCAACCTTGTTCACTCTGACTCAGGTATATTAAATAAAGCATTAGCATCTATTCAAAATGATACATCATGTTGGATATCAGATTTGGGTGCATCAAGACATGTCACAGGCACGTCCAGTGAATTTGCTTCGTATGCACCATACCCATACTCATAAAGACACGGTTCAAACTGCAGATGGAACATCCCAACCTATCAAGGGGGTTGGCACAGTGCAATGCACTCCATCTATTACATTATCCTCAGTATTATATGTTTCATCTTTCTCTGTTAATTTGGTCTCATTAAGCTCATTAATTGATCAAATGGACTGTCGGGTCTCTCTTGATTGTGAAAATTGTTTAATTCAGGAACGGAAGACTGGAAGAAGACTTGGGACTGGAGTTCGGCATAATGGACTATGGTATCTTGATAGGAGCAAGACCGATGAAGTAGTATGTCTAGTTGTCTCAGGTCTTGCAATTGAAGAAGAAGCTAAGGTAATGCTTTTACACTGTCGGTTGGGACATATATCTTTTGATGTCATGAGTAGGATATTCCTTGATGAAATGTCTAAGGTGGACGGACATAAGTTGGTGTGTGATGCTTGTGAGTTTGGTAAACACACTAGAACATCATATGTTAGTAGGGGGTTGTGAAGCCTGTCACACTTTGTATTGGTCCATTCTGATGTTTGGACTTCCCCTGTCACCTCTTTGAGTGGAGCAAAATATTTTGTCACCTTTATTGACTGCTACTCTCGCATGACATGGCTATATCTTATGAAGCATAAAAGAAAGGTGCTTGAATGCTTTAAAAACTCCTGTGCCTGCGTAAAAAATCAATTCAATGCTCATGTTCAAATTATCAGGACATATAATGGGACCGAATATGTAAATAAGAAGTTTGGGTGTTTCCTTTCAAGTGAAGGAATTTTACATCAAACATCATGCCCTGATACACTGCCACAAAATGGTGTAGCTGAAAGAAAGAATAGGCATCTTTTAGAGGTAACCCGTTCACTTATGTACACTATGAATGTTCATTTGCAAAATTGGAAACCCCATCTGAACCCAACGATGTCTTCTGGTCATCCGCCAAAGTCCCAAAAGGCAGCTCTGATGACGTCCAGAAAGCCTGGATTGGCTTCCTCATCGGCCGGCTGCAGATACAATGCAGATCTTTAATGATGTCACATGCAACTCATGTAGCAGCGAGATCTTTGATTTTGATGCAGATAGATAATGAATTAAATGGCCGTATCAAAATCCAATCAATGGTTGTATGAAAACTCAGCAGATCTTTTCAGATTCGGCATTGAAAAATTTAAATGATCCTGGCGTCCCCCCTCTATAAAATGGCCGGGACACAGGCAACACATCAGAGTTGCGCTAAGAAACCTAGAACATCATCTCCTTGCGAGACTACAACAGCGTCATCGATCCCACGTAAGTGGAGACTTCCAAGATCACATCGTTTTCTTTCTCCCGTTTTCGTTCTCCAATTTAGTTTGTTACTGCATGATGAATTGATCAGTTTATTTAGGGAACTACGTACAATTTGTTTAGATGAATTAGAGCGCTTACATGCATTTCTTCCGGCAGTCTGTTGTTCCTTCGTGTTGCTTTTAGATCTACAGGATTATTGTTATCATCTTAGCTAGGCTTCGGTTGATTGTTTTGGGTCTCGTGAGTCATATCATGAGAAAGCTGATCCGTGGTTTTCTATGTGGTGGAGATTAAGGTCTCTGATAAGCTATTGTATTTTACGATTAATCTGTATCTTGTTAGATATGCATTGTTACAGCATGCAACTAAATGTTATTTTCAGATGTGGAGTTCATGGAGCGCATGCCAAATATTTTTCAAGAGACACGTGTTTTTTTAGACTAAGCGACATTTTTATGTGCATCGTTACGAGAATAGTGTAGTTTAGTACTTAATCTTTTTCACAAGGAAATGGCAGAAATCTTAAGAGTAATTGTCGCACCAGACAAAACTAACGCTCTTTATTTTTATCTACAGTTTCCTCATGGCATTCAAGAACCAAGAGTCTGCTCCAAGAGCATTAGTTGTTGAGGATATGAAACTTCAACGCATGGTTCTCTCAGCCATGCTGCGCAAACTTAAGTGTGAGATCACTGTTGCTCACAATGGGAAAGAATCTGTGAACCTGTTCCTTGAAGAGAAAACATTTGACATTGTCTTCTGCGACAAGGATATGCCTGTAGTGACGGGTCCTGAGGTACTCCATCTGAATAATTCATTTCATTCCAACATCTATTTTATGTTGTGCACCTTAATGTAATAAGTTTCTTTAAAAGCTATCCCAAAAAGTAACAACTAATAAGTCTTTCCCTTTTTTTTCCCACAAGGCTGTTGCAAAGATTCGTGCTATTGGAGCTACTGAAGTGCAGATTGTTGGGGTGTCCGCTGATCCTAATGGTATGGAAGCATTCATGGCTGCTGGAGCCGACGTGTTTGTGGTCAAACCATTGACACTTGGTACTGTTGATCATATGCTCCAGGAGGCCATTAACAAAAAGAACATGAGGGACTAGCTTCGTAGTATCTTCTGTCATATGCAGCGCTGGTCATATATTTGAAAGAAAAAGTAATCCTAGTTATGCTTTCTGAGGATTCATATATGCCCCGTATCTATAGTTAAGAAATTTGGATGTGAAGACAACTGTTATAACATTTGAATACAAAATTGAGTTACCTGTGATGATGATGAACTATATATGCTTGAAGTTTTAATCTATTTGGGTTGATGGTTTATTGCACCTATATCTGTCCCTATATATATCTTTCTTCATTCATATAGCTACTAGCTAGAACTACAGCATATGTTGCGAAGAGCATTTTATTTCTTCTGTGTCCATGTGTCAAGTTTTGACATTAGCAAACGTGTGTGAGAAATGCAATTGCTTCCTCGTCTGTTAGGCTTGATTCATTAGAAGTGTTGTGGTCGGATCTAGATGGATAAGGAAATAGTTCTGCATAAAATATTTAACATTGTGATGCTTTAAGCAATCAAAGCACACTTTTTAAAATAAAAGTTTTCCAGACTATATTGAAAATACACATGGAATCGAGAAAAATAAAGGAGAGAGAAAATGTGAGTATTATATTGAAAAAGAGAATAACACTCTTTTGTAGACAAATTTTAAACACTCTTTTGAGTATGGAGGGAGTACTCATATTGTTCACATCACATGTTAAAATCCTACACTTGACGTTAACAGTGGACTCCATGGCTGATGTGATGTTCACGTCATCTCCAACTTGGATGTCCCTTTGCAATACACTAGTCGACGTGCCCGTGCTACGCGATGGGTTACCATAATCCTCTCCGATCCGACATTCCAAGATGATTCAAAATCCGACATTCCAACAGCAGAAGCAAATAGATGAGTTTAAAAAAATCTGCTCATTTGTTGCACGTGAAGTTGCTTTATAAGCATAAGCACAACTTCAGGCAAACAAACATGGATCTAATCCTATCACCAACTGTAATATTTTTCACCCTCCAGCGTGCTACGGAACAAAAATCATTACGATACCACAAAGATCTAATGAGTCACAAACAATGAAAGGTTAAGATTTTCATAACCAAGTAGGGTAGTTTATACATAACTGACTATATCGCAAGTTTAAAAGTACTACAAACTCAATATATTGGACCATCACAAATTCAAAAGTAACAACTCAACCACATACTGCAACTACTCATGTCCAAAAGAATTACCACATCATCAAAATATAAAGCATGCCTAATTCAATTTAAAACTTAGATGTTTTCAAAAGGAAGGTAGCACTTGTTTTGCTTTAGGCCAGTACTTCATCTCCTAGTGCCACTCGTCATGGAGAAGATGGTCCATTGAGGTCATTATTTGTCACACCCGGTTTTATGACTAAAACCGAATGACCTTTTATGTATACCCAAGATCAAGTTTTATACATAAAATGACTTCATTAATGGTAAATAAAACACTATTTTGAATAACTAAACTATTATAAAAATAGACTAAGAGTCTTATTAAATTACAAACCAAACAGCGAAAACGAAACGAAAGCTTCTTGGGCTCCACAGGCAGTTGACCGAATAGCTCGCCTAGACGTCGGCTTCAGGGTCTTTAATGTTCTCCCAAGGTTCTCTCTCTACTGAGCAGCAATTATAAAAGCAAAGTTCAGTATGGGATGTACTCAGCAAGTGTGAGAAGTATATGACACATGGCAATTATCAAAGAATAGGCAATATAGAGTTTAATTGCATAAAAGCACACATTAGAGACACACATTTCTTATTAAGCACCTATTTACTAAGTGAAAGATATCGCACCTATAAACAGTAATATAAGTAACAGAACCAAATCACAGTTTTCCACTGTGATTCACCAATCCAACCCAATACCAATACCAATACTAATTCTCGCTAATCATGTGAGGGTCCATGCAATGCTCGTGACCGTGAGCACAGCTGTCATGACAGTTTTACACTCTGCAGAGGTTGTACAAATTTTCCCACGAGTACTGATTTCATCCTCTGTTGCCAGGTGACTAAAAAGAATCTCTATTATGCCTGTGCCGTCGCACTCGCACACTTCTTTTGGTGTGAGGGCCCAGAGATCATTACAAAGCTTTTTTATGACTTCCGTCAATTTGTACGTGTCCACTAAAGTTTCACCCGTCGAGTACTAACCGGAACCCGAGAGGCCCCCTCTTGTAACGAATGGTTCTCAGGAGTAACCCTTCCTTCCCCACACATCTCTCTCCAGGTGGATCCAGGCATAACCCGCTTTCTCCGCTCCACCAGCTGGTACGCACAGAACTGGTTTTCATCACTTACTATGTCAGGTTGCGCCCATTTTTGGCATCATAGCTGTACAGAAACACATGGATGGTCGCTCCACAAACTGGTCCTTAGATTTAAGAAGATAACTTACCAAAGAATAGTGCCAGTAACCCTACACACAGTCCTACACCAACTATATCGCCCAAATCATCGCTATCCAAATTGCTATTAATCTTCCATTAATCCTCGTGAAGCATGTATAATGATCCATTTAAATATACCCAACCTGACAGTAGTAATCTAAGCATGTGATCTACTCAACAGTAAGTAAACTAAGGCGACAAAGCATAATATGGAAGACTAGAAATTTCTACTAATAGGTACGCAGTCAATTTGACACAAGAATGCAATCTATAAGATAGATATTTTAAAAATTAGGCACAAGATGGTCAAGGATACTTGCCTTGCTGCTCTTGGGAGTAAAAGTCGACGGTCTCGAACTCTTGCTGCTGGAAGTCTTCGACGAACTGCAGCTCCAGGACGAAGTCGACTAACGCACGAGAACACAAACAATCAATCAAATGCAACAAAACAAAACAAAATCAGTATGATGATGTCATGAATGCATAGATTATTTCGATACAATCGTTTTGATATATTATTTGCTGAAATCGAAGTTACGGATCAAAAGTTATGGCATTTATAAGGTTTAGGGGTTAATCTGTAATTAATAATTAATTACTGGGGGCTTATCTGTAATTTACAAAATTACTGGAGGACTATAATGTAATTTAAGGAAAGTTTAGGGGCTAAAATGTAAAATTATCACTCGGCAAGGACTAATTTATAATTAAGGTTAAGTGTAGGGGCTTTTCTGCAAAAGTGTCATAATTAAATATTAAATAATTAATATAATTAATTATTAAATAACTATTATAATTAATTATTATTAAATAAATTATTAAATAATTATTTTCTAGATTGATAATATTATTAATTATATAATTATTGAAAAATCTGAAATTAATTAATCTAATATCTAATTAATTTTAATTAATCGGGTATGCTGACGCGATAAAAAATCTAATTTATTTTTAATTCTAATTCGGGAATTAATATAGGCTGTTGATTTTAAATTGAACGGATCTGATTATTCGGGTGACGTGGCTCAATGTGGGGTGTCGGATTTGGTACGAAGAGATGAGATTATTTGGCGACGTGGCTCACTGTGGGCGCTTGGATTTGGATCGGACGGTCGAGATTTAAAAAGAGGGGCGGGTTAACATGGTACGTTCGATTTAAATCG
>BCLG01002401.1:0-42873 GCA_001602295.1 Zoysia matrella | reverse complement strand
GGCGGGGGCGGCGCAACGCTGGGGAGCTCGGCACGGTGGTTGTTGGGCTCCGGAGGCGGCTGGTGAGGCGGCATGCGACGGCTACGGCGAGGGTGCTCGGGTGAGAGGGAGAGAGGGCCGAGGGGGGTTTAAATAGGGGGAGAGAGGGGCGGCCGAGTCGGGGGCGGCGTGGGCACGATCTCCGCGGGGATCGGGTGGCGGTTGGCAGCATGCGTGTGAAGCTTGGCGTGGCAGTTGCGGGGGCGGTGGCGCTCGCGGCTGAGAGAGAGAGGGAGAGAGTGGGGCAGCTGGGCCGGTTGGGCGGGCTGGGCCGCGAGCGTGGGAGAGGAGAGGTGGGTCGGCGGGGTGAAAAGGGGGAGAGGGAAGAGGCCCAGGAGAGTTTTCTTCTTTTTATTTCTTTCTTCTATTCCTTTAATCCTTTTTCTTTAATTCTAAAATTCTTGATTACTTTTTATTCATTCAATTATTCAAATGATATGCAATGACATGAAATGCATGATGCACCTTAGCAATTTATTTTTTTTAAAAAATTCAATCTAGTCTAAATTGTGAAATGTATTTAAATTTTGAAATTTTAGTATTTGAAATGGGTTGTATTTTGGGTGTCACAAACTTACCCCCCTTAAAATAAATCTCGCCCTCGAGATTCGGAAGGAATGGGAAAAAGATCAGGATATTCTGCTCTGAGCTCATCTTTATGTTCCCAAGTGGCTTCATCCTCAAAATGGTGACTCCACTGAACCTTGCACATCTTTATAACTTTGCTTCGAGTCACACATTCGGCAGTCTTTAGGATCTTAATAACTCTAGCTGATATGCAACTTCTCTTTTCCTGTCTAAGACTTTAAATGGTCCAATATACCTTGGTGCTAACTTCCCTTTAACCTTAAATCTGCCAAGACCTCTTATTGGGGAAACCCTAAAATACACAAAGTCTCCAACCTCAAAAGCTAGATCTCTTCTCCTATTGTCCGCATAACTCTTCTGCCTTGATTGCGCAACTTTCAAATTTTCTCGTATAAGTTGCACTTGTTTTTCTACCTCTTTCAGTATCTCTGGTCCGAATACTTGGCTTTCTCCAATCTCATTCCAGAACAATGGCGTCTGACACTGTCGCCTATAGAGTGCTTCAAATGGTGACATCTGCAGACTGGCTTGATAACTGTTGTTGTATGAGAATTTTACATAGGGAAGACTCTTGTCCAGCTTTTACCATACTTTAGAGCACAAGCACGCAACATATCCTCTAATATCTGATTAATCCTCTCTGTCTGTCCATCTGTTTGAGCATGGTAGGCCGAGCTAAAATTTAACTTAGTGTTCATGGACTCATGCAGCTTCTCCCAAAACTTTGAGGTGAACTGTGTTTCTCTATCAGATACTATTTTCTTTGGTACTCCATGCAAGCAAACAATCCTTGCCATATACAGTTCTGCTAACTTTGCTCCAGTGTAGGTCATTTTTACTGGGATAAAGTGAGAAACTTTAGTCAACCGATCCACAATGACCCATATACAGTCATACCCGGCTTGAGTGCGAGGTAAACCGACTATGAAATCCATTCCGATTTCTTTCCACTTCTATTCTGAAATCTTTAATGGCTGCAGTAATCTGGCAGACTTCTGATGTTCTGCCTTTACCCTCTAACAAGTATCACATAATATTACATATTCTGCAACATCTCTTTTCATATCATACCACCAATATTTAGTTTTCAGATCTTGGTACATCTTAGTGCTACCTAGATGTATAGGGTATGCTGAATTATGGGCCTCTCTTAGAATTAAGTTACAGATCAGCTTCTGCTTAAGTACACAAATCCTTTTTCCTAACCATAAAGTGCCTCTGTCGTCCAAAGTGAAATCACTTGTCTTATTATCCCGGATGAGCTGCTTGGTCTCACTGATCTTTTCATCCTCTAATTGACCTTTCCAAATTTCCTCTTTCAAAGTTGATTCAACTTCCATGGTGACTGCCTCTGTAGCATTGACTATCCCCAGATTGAGCTTTTCCAACTCTTTACTCAACTCTTGTGACATTTCACTGGCTACTACCATATTACAGTGTCGCTTTTGACTCAATGCATCCGCAACCACATTAGCTTTTCCTGGGTGATAATTGATTCCCACATCATAATCCTTGATCAACTTTAACCATCGATGTTGCCTTAGATTCAGATCTGTCTGTGTGAATATATACTTTAGACTTTTATGATCCGTGTATATTTCATACCGATGCCCAATGAGGTAGTGCCTCCATATCTTCAAAGCATAAACCACTGCGGCTAACTTCAAATCATGGGTAAGATAGTTCAACTCATGTTTCCTCAATTGACGTGAAGCATAGCACACGACTTGACCTTCTTGCATCAATACACATCCCAGACCTTGACGAGAAGCATCACAATAGATGTCAAACTTTTTAGTAATGTCTGGTAGAATCAGCACTGGGGCTGATGTCAATCTTTTCTTAAGTTTCTCAAAACTAGTTTGGCATTCTTTTCACCATTTGAACTCTTTACCTTTCTCTAGCAATCTAGTCATTGGCTTGGCTATTTTTGAGAAATCCTTTATAAAACTGCGGTAGTACCCTGTCAATCCAAGGAAACTGTGAATTTCTGACACATTCTTTGGTGACATCTAATTCACTACCTCTTTGACTTTGCTTGGATCAACTGCTACTCCTCCTGTGGATATAATATGCTCAAGAAAGAAGACTTGCTCTATCCAAAACTCACACTTACTGAACTTAGCATACAACTTATTTTCTCTAAGCTTTTCAAGAACTAGCTTTAGGTGTTGCTCATGTTCTGCTTCATTCTTGGAGAATACCAGGATGTCATCAATAAACACTACCACGAACTTGTCTAAGTATTCCATGAATACCTTATTCATCAGGTACATTGGTTAATCTGAATGACATGACTGTATACTCATACAACCCATATCTGGTTCTGAATGCAGTCTTAGGTATATCCGATTCTCTGATCTTCAGTTGATGATAACCTGACCTCAGATCAATCTTTGACAACACTGACGCTCCTTTCATCTGATCAAACAGATCCTCAATCCTGAGCAGAGGATACTTGTTCTTGATAGTAACCTCGTTTAAGGATCTATAATCCACACACATCCTTTGAGTTCCATCCTTCTTCTCCACAAAGAGTACTGGTGCTCCCCATGGCGATGAGCTAAGACGAATGAATCTTTTTTCTTGAAGCTCTGTGATTTGCTTTTTAAGCTCTACTAGTTCATTTACAGGCATTCTATATGGCCTCTTAGATATAGGTGCTGTCCCAGGCAATAGATCAATCAAGAATTCAATATCACGGTCAGATAGCATACCTGGCAATTCTTCTGGAAACACATCTGGATAGTCGCAAACAACTCGTATCTCCTCAATCATTCTGCCTTCCATCTGGTTGATCACACATGTTGATCCCGCTGTTCCGGCTGCTACAAACTCAACTTTGATCCCTTTCTTACTGGTCAACTGTACTGTCCTTCTAGCACACTGAATCACTCCATCATACTTCCTTAACCAATCCATTCCAAGGATGATATCTATCCTCTTTGATTTCAGAATAATAAGGTTGGCTAGGAATTCTACCCCCCTTATTTCTGAACTCACGTTTGGGCACAAGTGTCTACTCCTCATTTCTCCTCTGGGAGAACTAACCAGCATAGCGTGAGTCATAAGAATTATAGAAATCTCAGATTTTGCAACAAAACTTGATGCTATGAATGAATGCGATGCTCCAGAATCAAATAAAACAGTAGCAGGTTTAGAGTTTGCAAAGAACATACCCATCACAACTTCTGGAGCTTACTGTGCTTCTTCACTGGTCACATGATTCACCCTGCCATAGATGTAGTTGGACTGGCCTTGATGATTTCTCTGATTGGGCTTCTGAGGATTTCCCACTGGCGGTGCAGCAGTTTTGTTCGGACAGCAGTTAGCCTAGTGTCCTGACATACCACACTTAAAGCATGTACCTCGAACGCCGACTGCATTAGCTCCAGTAACTGGCTTGTTATTGTTCTGTTGAGCTGGCACTGTAGGACGAGGTGCTGACTGATTCTCAATACGAGGCATCTGAGGTGGATTGGGACGAGCTGCCTGAAAGTTTGGCTTTTGCGCCTGCATCTGAAAGTTAAGACGTGGAATCTGCATCTGTGGCTTCCCAGCATATGGCAGACGGTACATCGGTCCTTGTGGCGGCATCATACGAGGGCAAACATTGCCATTAGAAGGCAGTGCATTGAATGACATCTTCCTCTTTCCCTCACGATCAATCTCGATCTTCTTATTCTCAAGAACAAGGGCTTTGTCAACCAGCTTCTGAAAGTTCATGTAATCATTACTCATGAGCTGGTACTGAAGTTCATGATTCAGACCATCAAGAAACAGCTCTTGCTTCTTCTCATCTGTGTTCATTCCTCTGGGGCATACCTTGACAGTTGAGTGAACTTGTTGAGGTACTCACTCACTGACATTCCACTTTGCTTCAGATTCTGGAACTCCTTCTTTAGTCTGATGGTCCCAACTGGCACATAGTGATAGCGAAAGTTGGTCTTGAACTCATTTCAGGTGATGCCTGCGGTATTAGCATGAGCACCGCAATAAGCATCCCACCAGTCTGCGGCAGCTCCAGTCAACTGATGAGCTGCAAAGAGAACCTTCTTACGGTCACTGCACTGCACTATGTCAAGCACAGGATGTACTCAACAAGTGTGGAAAGTATATGACATGTGGCAATTATCAAGGAACAGGCAATATAGGGTTTAATTGCATAAAAACACACATTAGAGACACACATTTTCTATTAAGCACCTATTTACTAAGTGAAAAATATCGCACCTATAAACAGTAATATAAGTAACAGAACCAAATCACAGTTTCCCACTGTGATTCACCAATCCAACCTAATACCAATACCAATACTAATTTTCGCTAATCATGTGAGGGTTCATGCAATGCTCGTGACCATAAGCACGGCTGTCATGACAGTTTTACACTCTGCAGAGGTTGTACAAATTTTTCCACGAGTACTGATTTCTTCCCTTATTGCCAGGTGACTAAAAAGAATCTCCATTATGCCTGTGCCATCGCACTCGCACACTTCCTTTGGTGTGAGGGCCAAGAGATCACCACAAGGCTTTTCCATGACTTCTCTCAATTTGTACGTGCCCACTAAGGTTTCATCCGTCGAGCACTAACCGGAACCCGAGAGGCCTCCTCTTGTGTCGAATGGTTCCCAAGAGTAACCCTGCCTTCCTCACACATCTCTCTCTAGGCGGATCCAGACGTAACCCGCTTTCCCCGCTCCACCAGCTGGTACGCACAGAACAGGTTTTCATCACTTACTACGTCAAGCCGCGCCTATTCTTGGCATCGTGGCTGTACGAAAACACATGGGTGGTCGCTGCACGAACCGGTCTTTAGATTTGAAAAGATAACTTACCAAAGAACAGTGCCAGTAACCCTGCACACAGTTCTACACCAACCATATCACCCAAATTATCACTATCCAAGTTGCTATTAATCTCCCATTAATCCTCGTGAAGCATGTATAATGATCGATTTAAATATGCCCAACCCGATAGTAGCAATCTAAGAATGTGATCTACCCAACTGTAAGTAAACTAAGGCTACAAAGCATAATGTGGAAGACTAGAAATTTCTACTAATAGGTACGCAGTCAATTTGACACAAGCATGCAATCTACAAGATAGATATTTTAAAAATTAGGCACAAGATGGTCAAGAACACTTGCCTTGCTGCTGTTGGGAGTAAAAGTCGACGGTCTCAAACTCTTGCTGCTGGAAGTCTTCGACGAACTGCAGCTCCGGGATGAAGTCGCCTAACGCACGAGAACACAAACAATCAATCAAATCCAACAAAACAAAACAAGAGTTATGGCATGAATGCATAGATTATGATGATGTCATGAATGCATAGATGTCAAATTTTATTATCTTGCCCCGCAGAGATCTTCGTTATCTCAGACGAGGGTTCATTTTAAATACCGTGTAAACTCCACACACGGCCACAGCTCAAAGACTAGAGTCCAAAACATTTTGAAAAAGGAGAGGAGAGAGAAAAACAATACTACTCAACGAGGGGCATAACTCAAGGGGGTGTCCTTCCAAAAGGACGTGGCAATGCGCATCGACTAAAACTCTGCAGAGGTTATGCACCTGAACCCACGAGAAGCGTCATCGAGAAGTACCGTCGTAGCCTCGACGAACACACAAGACCCGTCCACAAGCTTTAACTGGCATCATCCGTCCAGGATAGGGATCCCAAAAGCCTACGCAATCGGGTCTTGGAGCTGTGAAGAGCCTACCACTGATCAGGTGGGATATCTTGATCTCATGTGAGGAGTCAGAGCTCTACACCACACTAATACAACACCGCCAACCCACGAGTAAACAACCAGTCTCGACAAGCTTCAAGATCAAGCCAATTGCCCATACAAAGTAACGTGGTGTGCATGGTTGTCAACTGAGCGTACAAGGCTCGAAGAACTCGGTCCTTAATCGCCGAGGCAGGCGCCATCTCCAACCTCAACGCCAACAACAAGTCTCACAGAAAGATCTCAGCCCAGATCTTCCCGTTGTACCTGCAATAGGTACACCCACAGAGAGTTCTCAAAAGTCCCCCAGCTCCTCATACTCTAACCTGCCCTCGCTAAATAGTTATATATAGTTATTTGCAAAACTCACACATTTGAATAACAGTTCAAAAGCATTTAACACAAATTCCATTTTATAGTGATAGGTGTGAGATAAAAATAAATGCGACTAAGCATGGCTAAGCATAAAAATATAAAATAAATACTCTAAAGCAATTCTAGGGTTGATATTTGTGGAACAGTAAACAGGCACGACTTAGAAATGTTGCTAGCACATTTTAAAATAGTTGACATGCAAATTAAAGTTGCAAACAAAACATAAAGTTTAAAAATACCGGGTACAAAGTGATCAAGGAACGCGGCTTGCCTGTCAAGTCAAGATCGAAATCAGGATCCGGGTCGTCGAACTGAGCTGGCTCGCGAAACTCCTCCTCGTGATCAGCAGCTAATCACAACACGAACAAAAGGGTTAGACACTAAGTACGCGACAAATAAAACCAGAGATTAAATGTAAATTGAACTACTAGGCTAAACGTGCGCAAAATGTTTCTCGAAACAACCCTACACGACAACGCGATGAGACAAATTAACGGAGCAATTTTTGGGATTAATCGGAGATCAAACGGAGTTCTAAAAAATTGTAGACGATCGAGACCACAAGGAATTAGATTAATCGCAATTAAATTAGCAATTAATCAAACAATTAATCAGAAGAGAAAAAAGAATTGAAGAGAGAGGAATTAATCTCACCGGAGATCTGGAAATCGGAGACGAAGTCCGGAGAATCGGAGATCGGAGACCCGTGCTGGAACTACTGGAGAGGCGGCTGGAAATCGGCGCTGGCGACGTGGATCAGACGAGGCGATCTTCAGATCACCAGGAGCTCCAGCGAGACGGGCCCAGAAATTGAGGTTGACGGCGACGCAGTGAAGTCGTCTCTAGCGCTGGCTCAGCAGTGGTGACGCGGCTCAGTGCGGAGGCCAGCGGACGGAGTCGGGACGCGGGAGTCGACGTTGACGGCGACGCGGATTCGATGCAGATGGGGCGACGCGGCTGGGGCAGCGCACGCGGAGAAGAATTGACGGCGCGCGCGACGAGTACGGCGTCACGCGGCACGGTGTAGGCAATGAAATCTGGACGATGCGGCGCGGGAGACGAGGTAGACGGGAACGACGTGGACAGCGCAGGCTTTGGACCGGAGGACACACGCGGGACCTGCGCGGTGAGGCGACAGCGACGGCGGTGCAACAGGGCTTGGGGACGGCACGGAAAATGGGGTGGAGATGGTTGCCAAAAATTTCTGGAGAAATGAAGAGGGGAAAAGGAGGTGAGGGAGAGGATAAGAGAGGGGAAGAGTTTTTATAGAAGGGATTAGTGGGGAGGGTTAGGAATTAATCCGAAAAATTAATTAAATTTGAGAGATATACAAAGGCTGGAAAAAAGAAACAATTTAGAAAAGATATTTAGAGATCGGAAAATTAATTAAGAGATGGAAAATAATTTTAGCTCCAACGTAAAATACGCGGAATAAATTATTTCGACACCGGAACAATTTAGATAAAAGGATTTCGAGTTTGGACGGAACGAAGTTCGGAACAACTGATTTTTTAACAGAATGAAAATTGGGACAGATAATTTGATCGGAATGGAATTGGAAAATTCGCCACTTTATTAATTTGAAATTCCGGGATGTTACAAGTCCCGCGTCGCCCACACGCGCCAGAGCCACGGGTCCAGCGTCTTGTTCAGCTGGTGCCGGAGGTACTCGTCGTATGACCGGAACCATGCCGCGTGCATGCAGATGTGCTGGGAGGGTGGCGACGGGTTGAGCGGCAGCGGCTTCGATGTGGTGGTGGTGACAGCAGGCCACGCCTTGGCTGGACGAGGCGGCGTGATGGCGACCGCCACGAAGCGAGGGCGCTGCATCGCAGCGGGTCCGACCGGCGGCGCGTCGGAGGGGAAGAAGGGGCGCGCGAGTGGGGCCAACCGGCGGTGGGGGTAGGGCGGGGTGGAGCCAACTGGCAGCACGAGGGCGAGATTGGGGAGCGGCGCGGACCGATGGGGAGATTGGGGAGTGGGGCGGCGCGGACGCGAGACGGGAAGCGAGAGACGGAGCTCATCTGTCAGCGCGTCCCGGAGGCCTAAGTGTCCGCGCGTTTGGAGCCGTCCGATGGAGATCCAAGGGCTGAAAACAGATTTCGCCAGAAAGGGCAGACTCACCAAAAGAAACTTTTATAGTAGTAGAGATATGAACCAGCTCCCCATTCTCCGATAATAAGCTACAATTTAACGTATTCGAAGACATGAATGTGGATGCAAACAGGCAGCTACTTGTCTAGACAGGCGATCCAAGATGGAGGCCGTCGCAGGAGATAGAGGCGGAGCTGCCAGATCCAAGGTGTATCTAGGCCACTAGCAGGGTGTGTTGAATGACAATATATCAACGGGCTAATATTGTTTAAACTAAATAAGCGTACATGATCGAGCAGGTTGACAATCCATGAAAATAATGTGGAATTACATTTTTCAACATAAAGGACTTTTAAGCTCATACAGCAAAGTAGTGTCAATGAGGTCCTACATAAAGACATAAAAGGATTATTTCAGCCTCACAACATGGACCACGGAAAGGCTCTCCATCCAGATAATTCACTTTTTACTTGATTTTGTCTAATACACACACACACACACAAATGCTATTCTACACGCTGGGTGTAGAATAGTTATTCTACACCTCAGTAATTTAGATATATTTTCTTCAGTAATTTCCTTTTTTCCAGTAATTTTGTTTAAATTACATACTTAATTTTCTCTACACTAATTTTTGTTAAATTCCATTCAGTAATTTTTTGTATTTCTTTAGTAATTTCCTCCCCTTCAGTAATTTAATTCTAATTCCTTCAGTAATTTTTGTTTCCTGGAATAATTTTGAATTGAATCTTTTAGTAATTTATCAGACTGTAGTAATTCAATTTAATTCCCTTCGGTAATTTTTTTTGTTTTCTTCAGACTATTCTACACCCTGCACCTCAGTAATTTGGATCTGTTTTCTTCGGTAATTTTTCTTTTTTCCAGTAATTTTGTTTCATTTAATTAATTAATTTTCTCTCGTCCACTAATTTTGTTACATTTCATTCAGTAAATGTTTTGTATTTCTTCAGTAATTTCCTCTTCTTTAGTAATTTTTCTCTAATTCCTTCAGCAATTTTTGTTTCCTTCAGCAATTTTGTATTGAATATTTTAGTAATTTATCATACTTCAATAATTTTATTCAATTTTCTTCAGTAATTTCTATTTTCTTCAGTAATTTTTCTTGGGCGTAGAATAAATACACTTATTTTGAAACAGAGGGAGTAGTTTGATATACATATTGATTCTTTTCTTATCTATAGTGAGGTTTTCCTCCCTTACAGTGAACTCCAACTCCAAATGCTTCGAAAAACCAAGAGCTGAGAGGGGTGGAAGAGGGACAGTACCAGGTCTAAGAGCTAGAGGACGGTTATCAGCTTAGTTTGGTGTTGATGCACCCTGCAATTAGACTCGGACAGGTTTATACTTGCGTCTTGCTTTTGTTTGACCGAAGTGGTGCTGTGGGATGTCACACCGGATTTTGTAAACACAAAACTCGATGATATCTATATGTATGTTAGGATTTGTTTCATCATACATGTAGGACAATTAAGTGATAATCAGTTTTATATCGATAAACAAATAATAAATACCAGAGTTTTGAAGAGCAGCGGGAGAAAAAAACTTTTGGGCACACCACAGGCAATCGACTGGTGGCAACGTGACCTTCTATGCTTTATCTTCAATTTACTGGTTGACTTGACTTTTTTAATCTTCTTGTCACTGAGCAACATTCATAGGCCACAAAATAACAAAAGCAACACGCGTGAGTACATAAAGTACTCAGCAAATATAGAAAAGATAACATGAGAGCCATAAGCAAGAAAGGTTACTGAGGTTTAGAGCACTAATGCCATCTAGACTATTTAATTTAAGCAACCTATTTACTAAGTTTGAACTCCCAAAACTAACCACAAACCAAAGAGACCTCATCGGATTCCATCCGACTACCAAACTCACTAGGTACCAACACCTAGCTACCAACTCATCGGGTCCCACCCGACTACCAAGACAAGACCAACCAACCCTATAGTAGAACTAATCGTGAAGCAGTTCAGGCCGCTCTTGACTGTGAGCACAACTGTCATGACAGTTTTATCTCTAGAGAGTTTGCACACTTTTCACCACAAGTCGTGATTTCATCCCCTTTGCCAGGTGGACTAAAAACCTTCTTTATACTAGTATCCATCGATACATAACACACTTCCTTAGGTATGTGGCTAGAAGATCACTACAAAGCCTTTACAAGGTGTCACTTAGTCAATATGCACCCGCTAAGGTTTCACCACCATGGCATCTATAGAGTCTATTTTTTCCTCCACCGCAGAAGCCCCCTCTTGCACCACAACACGGTCACATGGTGCACACCAAACTAAGATCAAACCAATTAGTCAACTAGGCCCTACCAAGCCTTGTGGCTGCGCTGTAATGCCAAGTAACATGGTTCACGAACCGATCCTTAGAATCTAGAGCAGGAATTAGCACATACCAAACACCGAATAATATCCAAGAGCATATCATACTATACCATCCATCCTGCTCAGATTCTCTATACACTAAGTCATTATCATTTTTTTAACATGAAGATGATTAACTTCCTATTATACCATTAATCAATTTTAGTAGTTCAAGTTTTATCCAAAACCCAACTATGATAGCAAGGCTAAGCATATAAAATAATCTACTACCACACCCAACCACGAACCAGCTTCAAGGAATTATGAGAAATATTCTAGTGAACCCAACATTCGATTCCAATTTCAGACTAGCATGCAAATCCTATATTCCTATGTCATCCTAATAGGCATAATGTGATCAAGGACACTTGCCTCAAAATGTTGCCTAGTGTTATTCAATCTTCCCTTCATATCCTTGCTTGATTCCAACTTGTATTCTTCTCTTCTCACGGTAACCGATAACAAAGAAAGCAAACAAACAAAACTAAGATCATATGCATCATTGAAGGGTCATTATGGAGTGCTAAAAAAGTTTGTAGAACTCACCAAGGATTAATTTACAGCAAGAAATGTCAAAGTGTTAGATGATAACAAGCGGTGAACGGCGGCAACACATCTATCTGCTCACAACACATCTGTCTGCTCACATACAGCACCGGAAAGAAATGCATCTTCTCGATGATTGGCTACGAAATTCAAGGAAATATTTGAATATAAACATGCCTAATTATATGGAACACAATACAGACATGATGGTTTGGACAAGATTTAACCTGAAAAAGAGATCAAGGATTGGGATTGAGATTTGGTTCTGAAGCGGCAGTTGAAAAACAAATCGCATTCTTGGATAAAACAAGGTGAATCTTGGCGAATCCTTCGGTAATAAGGAAGGTACTTCACTGGATCACAATATGGTACAAGATTTATCAAGTTATGGTCAAAATTGGCAGCAATAAGCACGGAATTACCGAGTCACGCGCTGGATAGATCTAGAACAGGAAACAGCAGGTGTCGCGATGGAGATCTCGGAAGCTACAGAGCTCCAATTGCTGTAAAATTTGGATATGCTGTAGAGGACTTCAAGGAGCACATCCTGGCAAACTTTGGTTGAATTTTTGAATGGATCACTGGGAACGCGGACAGGAATTGGAGGATCTGTGTCTGCTCGCGAGTTGCCCAGGAAGAGAGGAATGTGAAAGGTTTGGGAGGAAGTGAGGAGGACGAGGGGAAGAAGAAAATGCTGAGGAAGGTGGGGAATGTGAAATGAAAAAGACATTTGGGAGCTTAAAGGTCATTTTCTTGGATTTTTTGTGCTAGATATAAAGAGTGGTGTTGACGTCGAAATCGGGTTTGAGACAGCACACCACGCGCACGTCCGTGTGCGGAACATCGATGTCGCCTTGACAAAAATCCCTACGAGCACCTAGAAAACCCACCTCAGGAGGGACCCTGTCGGAGGATGATGAGGACATAACTCTTTTAGATACACACAAGACTCCTCAAATTAGTATTGATGAAACTCACGCATAGTTGAGATTAGAGGTGAGCTCGTTCCTAAATACATGTCTTTCTTTCTTTGAGAATAGATTGCTAACTAATAATTTTATCATGATTAGAAACATTGAAGAGAGTCACGGGAAGCATAAAGAAGGACTAGGAGATGCTCAAGATCAGCACCACACGTTCGATTCTGGAGGAGATCAAAACAACTCGGGTTCGAGTCTGACTCGAATTCCAAGAGCAGCCTGCACTAAAACGGATGTCTTGGTCTCATATGAGCTCTGTTTATGGTTGGAAAGCTAAGGAGGTAAGCTTTTCAACGGATCTAATCCCGTACGAAAATACTTCCTAGATCTTCAAGAATCGTCGAAACAATATGACATCCATAATCTGTTAGAGTGCTGCGACACTATCTTTTGGCTTTTGGGCCGTGTATCTTTTCTAGGCCCATTAGTATTAGGATTCGCCCTTAAGATCGTCCTAAATTCTATATAATCAGTAGGCACCATCATTAGGGACAGGTTTTGATTAGTTTCATCTTTTATCAAACAGTTTTGTCGTTTGACGGTTTGTTGGATTTTCAACTTCACGATTTAATTAACATTTCGCAATTGAGTTGTATTATTTATTGTTTTTGCTTGTGTTTTTCAATTCGCAGGTTGAGATTAGCCTTTTTGGTAAGGTCAATCGTGTGTGCATAGTTGATAACCAGAGGAGAAGTGGTGCTGCGATTGCGGGGTCCGAATCTTGTTGATTTGAGGTCGGATCGATTGTGTATCGCATCTTCACTAAATCGAGAGTTACCACAACTTGACGGAAGATCAAGGTCCACATACACATCAGAGGAGGATCTTCTTAAGGTTGATTCGAGCTCAGTCAGGCTAGCCGGATCGCCTTCACACGTCACTGAGACGGGAGAAGAATGGAATTGGGGTCGAGTAAGGCGATTAGGGTTTGGAAAGGTAAAAAATGTAAAGGAAAGTCTATAGAGTTGATTGGGATACCCCTCAATTGGCCTGAGGCCTCTTTTTATAGAGGTTGGGTGGTCTTACCTGAAAAGGTTTCCAATCCTACAATTTAAGAAAGAAATAACAACCAAAACCGACATCACTGGACAGTCTGGCACATTGCTGGATACTCTGGTCACCGAACACTCTAGCACAACGCCGGACAATCCGTCGTGTAAACTCCAGAACCCAAGAGGGCTTGGCAGATAGTCCGGTGACATGCCGAACACTCCGGTGGGCAAAAATCATCGGACCTTGACGGCTTGTCGGACAGTATGGCGATAGACCGGACACTCTAGTGGGCTCGGAGCCCCAAACCGAGAAGGCTTGCTGGAGGATCTGGCAATACACCGGATGTCCAGTGGGTGAAAAGGCCCAAACCCGAGAGGGCTTGCCGGAGACTCTGGCATTGTGCTGGACACTCTGTCACACCAATTTTTGGGTGTCAACACATACCCCCTGCTTTTTGGTGAAGCCCCTGAACCACAAAACATTCTATGCACCCAAAAATGTCTAAGGGCGATGGTTCCTCGACTCATCGGCCATATTACGAGTTTTTAGCAACGACATTCATCATATCGGCTAATTCTCTTTTAAGTGTTTTGCCATACACTCGGGTGGTTTTTCTTCAAGTACCGGCCATTGAGAGCTTTAGGCAATGATACTCCTTGCAAGTCTTCTATCATGAAGACATTTCCGGTTATGACTCTCGTTATTCTATATGGTCCTTCCCAACTAGGGGACCACTTCCTGAACTTGTTGCTCTTTAAACCAAGGGGTAGAATTGTTTTCCAAACTAATTCACCCACTTGAAAAGTTTTGACTTTCACTTTCTTATTGTAGGCCCTAGCAACTCTTGCCTTGTCTTTCTCAATTTCTTTTAAGGCATTTAATCGCTTATCAGTCACTTCATCAATATTATCAAACATCAATGCACCATACTGATCGGTGGATAAGTCATTCTATTTAGCTAATCTTAGAGATACTAGATTTACCTCAATGGATAAAATGGCCCCTTGCCCAAGCACAAGCTCATAGGGTGTTACCTTAGTTGCTCCATGCCTAGATATCCGATGAGCCCATAAAGCTTTTGATAAGACTTCATGCCACCTCTTGGGGTGATCTTCTATCTTTTTCTTAATAAGTTTGATCAATGTTTTATTGCTAGACTCAGCCTGACCATTGGCCTGAGCGTAATATGGAGAAGAATTGAGCAGCTTAATCCCATAGGATTTGGCAAATTCACGAACATGGCCCAATGTAAAAGAGGTTCCTTGATCTATGGTCAAAGTTTGCGGTATGCCAAATCTATGGATAATATGGTTAGTAATGAACTCAATTACCTCTTTATCCATCATGTTCTTTAGGGCCACCACTTCGGTCCACTTGGTGAAATAATCCGTTGCTACTAACACGAAGCGGTGTCCCTTTGGAGATGAAGGATGCATTTTCCCAACAAAATCTAGTCCCCTACCTCGGAATGGCCAAGGTTTGATGATAGGATTCATCATGGCAGCAGGTGCTATTTGAATATTCCCAAATCTTTGACACTCTTCACACCCTTTGTAGTGACAGTAACAATCGGCAATCATAGTAGGCCAGTAGAATCCAGCTCATCTCAATAGCCAACTTCATTTTAGGAGCTGATTGGTGCGTACCACATATACCTTCATGAACCTCCCCCATAGCCACTTTGGCTTCTTCGTCACCTAGACACTTTAAAAGAAAATCGTCTTGTGTTTAGCGATACATATGACCGTCAATCAAAGTGTATTTGAAAACCATGTACTGAACTTTTCGTTCTACCCTTTGTGTGGGATCGCGAATGTATGAAATTATGGGAGATCTCCAATCTAATGATTCGACAGTGTCATTATTTGTCTTGCTAATAGCCAAATTTTTCAGTTCTAGCACCTCATACATCGGTTTCTTAATGATAGAGAATTTCCCTTTGCTAACATTGTAACCTGACGCTTGTTTGCTAAATCATTAGCTCTACTATTTTCTAGCCTAGGAACATGGTATATGTGAAATTCATCCATCCTTATGACCACATCTAGACACTTATCTAAAATGGCATTCAAATTTCCATCTCAACATTGAAAATTTCCGGCAACTTGTTGCATTATTAACAATGAATCGCCGAAAGCTTCTACATGTTTGGAGATGTGATTGTTTTTTTCAATCGGCTGTAACCCTCTCTTTATATAGAGGGGGTGGACTTATCCCCCCGGATAGCCAGAAACTCCAACGAATCGGCAAGAAATCAAATTTGAAACACATTTCCGAAAAAAGGCAAAACTAGAACTTCCGCAATCCAAAATCGGAACGTCCGGTTTTGCAGCTGTGTGCATTTTGAAAACTCCGTAACTTCTTCGTTCGGGCTCCAAATTAGGTCATCCTTATATCCATTTCGATCGTCTTGACGAGGGATACATCCTAGAACCTTCAAACCAGGAATTTGACTTCATATTCTTCCATTTCCAATCACTTCTTTGTTTCTTCTTTGAAAGTTGGTCAAAATGCCCATTTGCAACCTGATAATATGTCTAAACACCAAACTTGTGATGTAATCTGAGTTAGCATTGATGTAGAAAATTTTGCTCCTGGTGAGCCTGCCAAAACCAAAACTTCCGGTTTTAGACCCTCCGTCAAATGGCCGAACATTCCGGTCACCGAAGGTTCGGTTCCAGAGAAAGCTTGCCGGACACTCCGGTGACTCGCCAGACACTCCGGTGTGGACTTGGCCATTTTTGTCATGGTGAGGCTGCTGAAACTGGAACTTTCGATTTGGCAAACCGGAACTTACGGTTTCGCCTGGATGTCAATTTTAGGTTTCATATGCCTCCTGTTTTTTGGTGAAGTTTATATACCAAAAAAACATTCTTTGAACCTAAAATTATACAAGAGTGATAGTTTACCCAAACAAACCATTGGCTATACTAATTTAGAAGATGGTATTCATACCTTTAACCGAATGGAATTAGGTACATCACTGCATACTTGATGGTCGGCAACAATTCACTTTGTAGTGTAAGAGTTTCCATGAATCACCCTCAAGTCAATGGGTTCGGCTTCATCCAGTTCCAAAACACCAAAAGCCAAATCACTACTTCTTGCAAAGACCAAAATTTTTGAGAGTGAGAACCCAACATCATTGCTTCTTTGGATGCAACATTATTAAGTTAAAGTATTGGTCCTTCAGGCGATTCAAGACTAGATATCTGAAATGAAAGTTTGGACACATGGACTTTCATGGATTATCAATATTATCCTTCATCTCGCTTAGTGCCTTTTGCCCCCGAGTGTCGAAGTCATTAGTACCTCAATGATGGTTGGTTGGTTACAACTCATCGGCTATAGAAGTCTCACGCTCTTCTACCCATGTCAAAACCATGCCGTTTTGCATTTAAGCACTCTCATCAAATTATTCAAAGTTTGGCAATAGAACTTAATAGTTCATAAAAATGCCTAGGTGCCAAATTTTAATCTTCTTTTGAAATATTGGGCTAGAATCACATGGGCAATGACTAAAAAGACTCTCAAGCACTTTGATTTAGCTCTAACCAACTTTAGAACAAAAATAACCGAATTATCACTTTCTCAATCAAAATCGGAACTTCCTATTTGCAAAACCGGAACTTCTGGTTTTTTCAGAATTTCGACATTGGCAATTTCGAGTATCGGTCATTTGGCAACTGAAAATTAAGTTTCATCGGCATTGCAACAGGATGCTCATCATGCCAAATACATAGCTACAATCATTATGTGCTTAAATGCTTAACAACACCAAGTTCATGATATAAGATTTAGCATATAGGCATACATCAATGTGAGCACTATGATCCATCCTTCATATATCTTATATGACCGAAATAGACTCCAAGAAGTAATACAAATGTCATATATCTAGTTATTTCGGTCTTCATAACTAAAATTAATTTCAACAATTCTATGGCCATTTGAACATAACCCTTTATGGCATGGCATGAGAAATATTTGTACTCCCAAGGATTAAAATAAGACCAAGAAGGATGAGAGCAAACATATGGAGATGGCTCCAAGTCATACGCATTGGTGACATAGACAATGAATCAAGATGAAAAAATGACCAATAATCTTGATGATCGGGCACATACCTTAATTGTTTCTTAGCCCTTCTTTTTTTCACTATCTTCTTTGCACCCATCACTTGATCCCCATGATTGTCACGTTCTTGTAAATTATCTTTCCAAATCCATACCATTCCCTTCTTTTTCAACTCTTCCATACTAAGTTTTTTGCAATTCCTTCATTTGCCAATTTGAGAAACCGAGTGGACCTCTCGGTTTTGTTTTTGTCTTGGGAGTTGGCAATTCTAATTTGCTTTTGGACACCTCCAACTTCTTTGGTTCACATTTGGCATCAAGAATATCAACACTTGGTTGCTTCATTTTTTGCCATTAATAGCCAAACCTTTCAAAGCATGAATCCGCTTTCCTTCGCTTAAATTCAGATCGGAACTTTTATCCTTATGGCCATCTTTTTTGGCATGATAGGCTTGTCGAACACCTTCCTCTTTTCTTGATCTATTGACCGATTCTTCTTATCGAAACGGTCTCTCGTGTATTGTTGTCTTCTAGTGGTTTGCCTTCTTGTATTTATATTTTGCCTTGGATAGAATTGAGGCTGCATCCATGAACCACGCCACTCCCATGATGAATAAGAATGAAAACCTATGGTGGGTGATCCATATGGCATTGGTATAATCGGCATAAAAGGAAGATGTGGAGCCTCTGAATAAAGTTTCTTCCTTTGCCGATTCGAATCCTCATGTTTATATTGTAGAGGCATTCTTGATGGCTTGGGGTAGTTAAGCTTAGAAGCACTCCTCGCATCTCTTTCTCTTACATATTTAGCCAAAAACTCTTCAAATGTAAGCTTTAACTTTCTACCCTCATGTTTGTCGTGGATTTACCTCCTTCTATCTTTTTTAAATTGATTCTTGGATTTTTACTCATCTCATTGACTCTATGAAAACCGAAAGTCCTGATTTGTTAAACCGGACGTTCCGATTTTACAGCTTTGCTAGGTTTGGCCGATTTAAAGTTAATCGGTCATGAGCAAGCTTAAAAACTTTTGTTGCCCTCCAGTGTACGATGGATCTTCAACAACCAATATAAAATCATTTCCTTTACCAATATCATCATGAATCTCATCGGCAACTACATTCTCCTCGTTGGAGGGTTTTAAATTATTTTTTACCAAGAATCAACCCGCTGCTTTTAGATAAATCGGCTCGTGACCGATTAGATAATTCCTTGCAATCAAGACAAATTGGAGCCAACTGGTCATCTTTATATGTTTCTCCAAAACTAAATCGTCCTCCATCAATGGCCGATTGGACTTTTTGATGGAACATATTACAATTCTTAGTACTATGATCAAAAGAATTATGCTATTTGCAATATGCTTGCTTCCCTATATCTTGTAGTGATGATATAACTTTTTGATCCATGAGCTTAATAAAATTGTTCTCAAGCAAGTTATCAAATAGATCATCACACAAAGTCAAATCAAAAGTGTACTTCATTTTCTTTAGCCGATTCTTTTGAGGGTATGGCTTTAGGACTGAGCAAACAAATGGTTCAGATTTCTCATCTATCCATTCGGCCATACGTGTACTTGTGTTTCCATTTCTGGATGCTTTAAAATTTGTTACCACACTAGCATCGGTTTTTGCAACATTGGTTAATCGTGACTTTGTTCTTTTAAAACCTGAATGGCCGCAAGTAAAGCATTTGGTTAACAACTTCAGCAATGATGAGGTTGAAACTTTGAATGCTAAAACATTGTTGCTATTGGCCTTTGTAATTTTTACAATGCATGGACCGATATTATGTGAAAACTCTTTGTTGCTAACAAGTAAATTACCCTCCTCAATCAATCTCTTAGAAGCATTTATTGGGAATTTGGTAAAGTACTCATAAAGCGTACCTTATCAAATATATTGGAGAGGCGTGGAACCTTGATATGGATCTGTGAAGACCGAAAATACCGATTCATGAAACCGGCAGTCCCCATTTTTTCATAGCTGTTGGAAATCACCAAATGTCTTCTTTTTGTCTTTTTCTCCATGCTCCTGTTGGTGCCCTTTATTAACCGAACCCTATTCTGTTAGGGAATAATTAGTTGACAAACATATGACCTCTTTAGGAAAATCAAACACAGCTACCTTTTTACATTTGATATCCTCATGTGTAGTCGTGTTTATTTCCTTGATTTCACTTGTAGCCGATAATTAAAAAAAATCGACTTTTTATCTAAATGGCTTCTGATCCAGGCGGTGGAATTCTTTGCAAAAATCTCACCCATTCTCTCACTGATTTTTGAAGCTAATTCTTGGATCCATATAGGACTCAATGCCAAATTTTCATTAATCTGGATATGATTATTACATGAATCTATAGCTGAATTATTGGACGAGGCTTATGTAAGTGTATCACGTGGAGGTATGTGAAAGCTTGCTAAATTTTCATTAATTCAACTACAATGTTGAACAATGTAAGGAGCCAAATTATGATCATGAGGACTCGAGTGTGGAGCCAAATTCGTAGATGTAACCTCCACTCTAGCAATATGCGAAGTATCATATGGCACTTGAGAAACAATTAAACGAAAAATGTGAACTAGCATGGCTATATGTGTCGTGCATCGGCACATTATATGTAGGTGTAAGGATCAAGGACACCGAGAATGAGGGGTTAAATCGGTGGACTTATAGTACTAATTTCTCTACGAACTAAAACTACAAGACATGATCGCAACGGAAGGAAACATAAACAAGTCTAGTAGGCCAAGACAATGCTAGTGATAAGTGAATAACAACAAGCAAACACTAGCATGATAGCCACCAAGAGGAATTAAAGAACAATCTATCACACTACTCAAACAGTATGTAAATACGGTAAGTAAAGAGAGTGAGATAGAGAATGCTCAGTGATTTTTTTCTAAGGTCTCAGAAGGTAGGCGCCTTCCCCTAATCCTTGTTGGACCACTCTCGTCGAAGTCTCGGTCCCTCCGTCGTTCTCGGAACGATGCTCATAAGGTACGCTTCACTCCCGGAGTGAAGGCACTGGCGGTCCGGCTATCGCACACAATATCCAAGCACTAGAGCGTGCCTCTAAGGCTCAGGCGCTCTCTCTTGGTGTCCCTTTCTAGCGGAGGACTCGAAACCGCGTACAAACTTGACATCGTCTTCCACAATCTCCTCGAAAGCTTGGGCACCAACTCCTAGCCGGTCAAGGCTGCCCACACCAAGAGTAATAGGCAAAGATCATTCCTCTCAAGCTTACAAGCTCTAGAAGTGGATGGATGCTCCCTATCACTCTCTTACTGGCACTAAAGATCTCTAATCTTGCAATGTGCTCTCTTGGTAGTGTCCCTTGGTCTCTCACTACTTGGCTCCAGCAATTCTGATCAAGGGCACACTGGAAAAACATCCCCTCCATGGTTCAAATAGGCTCCAAGGCCGAAAATAACTGTTGGGACGTGATGTCGTAAAGCTGATTGCTTTATGAAATCATCGAACTGTCTGGTGACCGGACTATCGGACTGTTCGGTGACCCTTCTTCCTCCTCGGCTAGGGAAACACCCTATCTGGAGTCCACTCTATAGGACACCATACTGTCTGGTGCATACCTTCATTGGACTGTCCGATGACATTCACTCTTGGACTCCTAGAGACATCTTCTCTGAACTTCAGCTTCTGGCTCACTGGACTGTCGATCATTGCACCGAAAGACTGTCCGATGACTGCTCCACGTCGACTCCAGAGAGCACCTCTCTCTAGACTGGCTCCTTCAGGGCTCACCGAACTGTCCGATGACCTCACCGGACTATTTGGTGGCTAAGTCTTCAGTTGGTTCTTGTGCTCCGGTCTTCGACTTCGCTTCCTCTACCATCTTTAGTGCTTTCTGAGGATCTAAGGAGCATTTACACCCTCTAACACTTGTATGACAAGAGACAAATGACTTTACCCCTCTTAATAGTACCGGCATTCCTATGGACTCTCTAGCTACAACTTAGCCTTAGTCCTTCGAAGCCCGGCAACTCCTCTTCTAGGGTTCGTCCTTGTCATCCACCGAGTAAGCCCAACATATTGATGTAGAATTAACCGGGTCGTACTTACAACACAACCGTAACCTATGGTGTCCACTCAATCACCAAAATCAATTCATACCTTTTAGGGGACTTCAAAGGTCATGAAGCTTACAATCTCTCTCTTTTTGGTCATTGATGACAACCATAGCACCCACAAACAGTCCAAACAAGATAAAAGAAGATAGAGAATAAAAGACATATCGAAAGAACACTTACTCTGTTACCTAGATGACTCCTCAAATTTTTTTTGCAAGAGTTCCCTCCTTTGTCGTGGGTAAGAAGCGTCGCTCTCCTCTGGTTCTCCCTGTTTGGTAGATCTCTCTCCCCCCTTGTCATCTAATCATTCAAAAAGATGGCACTAAGGAAGCAAATAGAGAGGGAGAATGCTGGTTCGACAAAGAATAGTGCACGATAGAGAATGAGACGGAAGCGCACATGCACAAAGGAACCTGCAAAACAGATTAAGCACTAGGAGCCATACACACAGAAGCCACGGGGTTAGTCCAAAAACCAAGTGCATTCCAATGAGCTAAAAGAGTCGAAAGAAACACAAGCTCTTCAAAATGTCACGAAGAGCCAATGAAATCCGCCAAATAAGATCCAAAAACCCTATCTACCCATCCACGGCCTCCCCCTAGACAGCCAGCTCTCAAAATGGTACAGCTCATGTCTCTCACCCAACTCCTATAGAGAATCTAATCTTGTGCAGCCGAAGAGCTGGGTGCAGTGACAGTCGAAGGCTGCTCCTCTGCTGGCTGAGCTGTTGCTGCTACTAACTGGTCTCCTCCTGGCTGCTCAACATCGTCAAAGGCACTCAGGACGGAGGAAGATGTTGGGGATGGCTACTTGCCCTCAACTAAGACTAGCTCATCTGCACTAGCAAGGGCCTGAGCTGTCTCCTCTGGAGAATATCTGGCCTCAATCAAGATATCCGCATCTGAAGCTCTGGGCTGCTCGGCTGTGGTGGCTGCAGGCTCTGACTGTGAAGCCTCTGGCAGTGGCTCTGACAACGCTGACTCAGTAGTAGTAGCCTCAAAAGATAGAACCCTCAAAGCAAGAGGAGAACTACCAACTGCTATCCCTAACTCTAATGTCGGTACTGACATTCTCGGCTCAGCTGAGGCAAAAAGTAGCGACATAGAGTATGATAAAACTAGAGAGAACTGAGAAGATGTAATAAGAACACTGACCCCTTCAGTAGTCATGACTGTGCTAGCTGCCCCAAAAGGAACAAATAGTGAAAGCGGGGCTGAGAGCAGTGTAGTGAAGGTGAACTGCTGCTGCTGGTGACTTTGACTCTGCAACTTAGATGTTAAGGCTGGCACTAAGAATATTGAGGCTGAAATGCAGTAGGCTAGAGTTGAGAAGGCAGGGGACCTAGCAGTGTAGTCGTCGAAAAGCTGGAAGAGACGGCATACCAGTCTTCTGGAGATATGATGCTATAGCTCCAAATCCGGTAGACATATATAAAATAGCCGTTGCCATCTCCAACTGAGTGCACTGCGACCTCTCATGGAACCCTCTGTCCTGATGTCTCCTCTTCTCTGCAAGCTCTCTCTCCATCCGTAGCCGCTCCTCAATGTGGAGGCGCTCTAGTCGGATCCTCTCCTCGAACTCGGCCCGCTCTCAACGCATAAGCTCAAGCTGCTCCTCTCAGAACCTCCTCTGCTCCTCATGCTCTGCCTGAATAGCATCCAATCTAACAGCAAGAGTAGGGTCAAGTGTAGTATGAGAGGTAGGAGTCTCGGCTAGACCTAGAGCCTCTGTGCTCCTAGCACACGGCTGTGCTCCCTCTGGAGCCTCGATGTCGACATCCTTCAAGGTTGTGATGTCCTCTCATCCAGGGGTGCTCTGAGAAGCTGAAACCCATAGAACCCTGGAGTCGGAAGGCTCTGCTGGACTGAAGGAGGTGGTGATCTCTGGCAACGCTGCATACTCCTTCTCAGTCATCACTCTAGCTCTCTTCAGCATCAGACATATATAGGGGGCAAAAGGTATCTGACGTGCTCCAATTCCCTCATATACCACATCCTCCATCTGAGCTAGCAGCAAGTCTTTCAAATCAAGGACCTCATGTCTCAGCGGAAAGCATAGCAGCTACTGATGTAGTATGATGACTCTCTCTCTATAGCTAGCATGAGGCACTATAGACCTCTCAAGCAACCCTCTCAGCACACGAGCCTCATGTTCAAGCACAGAAGGTGCCCCGAGTAATGCTCCCCATGAGGTGGCAGGAAAGCAATACTCAATCTCTTATCATTAGGCTCTATCCCTCCAAATGGTCTGAACGGCGGTGAGAAATCTAGATGGGCCAAAGTATGGATCCATGTCTTTGAAGATATAAACTTAAGAGTTGTCAAGACATTAGACCTCTCAAATTAGTGTGGCTCCCCTCGATACATAAACCAGAGATAAGACCTATCGGGGAAGATCCACAAGGAGGCATAGAACTCCAGAACTACCTCCACACTGTACCTCAAGTGCTGGGTGACCAAATTTGACAGACTTAAAAGATAAAAGATGTGCTCCTCCATGTCAAACCTAGCTCCTCTGCTCATTGCCTCCATAGAACAGTGGCGATGTGCTGCAAACACTAAGCTCTTGCCCTTAGTGGCAAGCTGCCTCCTGTAGGCTTCATAGATCCTCTGCTGGATTACTGTCCAAAACTGACTAGTATCCGCATGTCTCCTAGCGGGGACCGAAGTAGTGAAGTCCACTCTCCTTTTGGCCTTAATGGCCGGGCCCTTTGGTTTCAGAAGATCAACCTCAACCTCAGCAATCCTGCCCATGGCCCGATTAGCTCTCTCGGCTCTAGATGTGCAAACCTCGCATACTCTAGTCCTCTGATGTGGACACCTCTGTGTCCTCTGCTCTGAGCTATTCTGTATTGCCTCCCCCTCTGTGGTTCTCGACTATCTACTAGCAGGAGCTCTCTGATACCAAGCTCTTCGCGGCTCCGCCTCTGCCACTAGAGGAGTGGTTGCCACTCTCTAACGGGTCGACCTCCTCAACTCCCCTTGGGACTCAGCAAAACCAATCCTCAAAGCACCTGGCCTCCTAGAAGGAGGAACGTCAATGTTCGCTGCAGCTAGGGCTCTGTCCCAGTCAGGGTCACCTGTTCTCTGCTTCTTCTTCTTCTTCTCAGGCTCTACGGCCTTGCCCTTTCCCTTCTCCTCAGAACTCGATCTCTGTCTGCCCATTCCGTCAATTGTCACTAAAAGCTCAACTGAAAGAAGCACTGACCAGCTGACACTGCAAGATAGGATTAAGAGCTTGGATCTAAATCCATTCAATAGAAACCACCAAACTGACAGAGAGTTCTGGACTGCCGCTGACTCTGTCCTGATCCACTGTCCAACTGACACTGCACCACATAGGAATAAAATATAGGTTGTATGGACAAAGGTGAGTAACTCTAAAAGAAGTCCTAGCAGTGGAATCAAAGACATATCACCGGTCAAATGAAGCAAATAAGCACAACAGTCATATCGACGGACTAATGCCACAATTCATAATATAGCAATGCATCCAAATTGTGACACTAGCGATAGAAAACTCAATGCTATACTAAAATATGCAAGCAATGACCTCAATATGGCACGAAGTATGGAAATTTGTCAACTAATTACGTGAATTGGCAATAAAAGGTGAGACCTTTATGCAATTTATACCAATTTTTGTAATTAATTAACAAACAAGACATGCGGGGCATTTTCGATGAAATGCAAGAGATAGAACTCAATACCCCACAGAAGAAGTGCCGGAAAATGCCGAAGGACTCGCTGAAGATGAGCCGATCACCCAAAAGTGAAAACCCCACGACGGTTTTGGTGAGCTCAGGGATGAAGGCAAGGAGCGAATGCGGTAAGGAAAAGCCAGCACGGCTGTGGGCTCTCTGAAGCACAAGCTTGACGGTGAGGTGGCTCGGCAACAGGCGTTGCGGACAGAGCTTCGGCGCTAGGGTGTGGTGCACAGCAGCTAGGGCACGCGAGCGCGCGGCAGGGCAACACGGGCGCGGCGAGTAGAGCAGCGGCACAAGGTGGAGGAGCGCGGCGGCACAAAGGCGTGAGGGCGGCGTGCAGCGATGGAGCACGACGAGCAGGCGGCCGGCGGAGACGACGACGAGTTCGGCTGAGACGCACGATTTTTGGAATGGAAGAAGAAGTGCACGTGCGGATTAGTTAAAAACAAATCAACAGCCAGGATTAAGAGGAATTAAAACGGATGGCCAAGATTTCGCTGAAATCGCCAAACACCAGACTGTCCGGTCCAAAGAGTTTGTCCAGTGACTATAAAAGTCTAGATTGTCCGGTGTCTAGAGAATCCCAATTCCAGAGAGGCACCTGCTTCCTCTTCCAACAGCAGACTGTTCGGTGATATTGTCGGAATGTCCGGTGTCTGTCCAATTCTGCCAAGTGACTGATCCAAAGATATAGTCACCAGAATGTCCGATGAAGACGTCAGAATGTCTGGTGACCTCAAAGAATTGCAGAATCAAGAAATTCTTTTCTAGACTTTAAGTGTCCTCACCAAAGAAACAAATAAACACCACACCTATCTAGAAAGGGAACTCTCAAACACTCTTTAGCAAATAGATAACTCACGAAGAGTTTAGCATATTCGCAAATCGCAATTAAGATCGAGCGATAAAAATCAAAGTGAAAAGGACGCTCCAAAAAGGGAATGTATGAACCCTTTGATCATGATCCACGTAAAAGGATGTTAGAGACCGTTAAGCACAGGGTTCAATGGGCATGATGCTCACAATATTGCTTTGGTTACTCTTTGTGGAGTATGTGAATCTATATGGTCAATGTAGTCACTTTCTCCATAGAGTAACACGCCTTCTCCGTGGTTCCTATATAGAATGCATGCAAACAAGCTAATCTAATGCAAGAGAATTTAAAGCATGCCATGTAGATGCAAGTAAATTAAAGAAATTGCATAAAGAAACCTATTCGGTGTCAAGGTTGACCCATCTCAAGCTTGTTCACCGTATGCTTGCCGCTTTGCCTTGAGATAACCAAACCACCTTTTCCCCATGCATATGGATATCTTAAGGTGGTTAGGCACTGATCTAATTTTTTTGTTCTTTTTTTATCTTTTTACACATGATGCATGATAGTGCAAACATCTAGTCCACGAAAAAGTCCTATCTACCATGTATTGCAAGAAAAAAACCCTACTCTACTATATACAAGAATAACTTCTTTGAAGAGTAGATTGGCGTTGTAGCTCGATTGACATCTGGTGGACTTTAAAAATCTTCAATTTGCTTCATAGTCCACCACTTAGGCCCCTTCACTTCTTCTTGGGAACCCAAGAAAGTTTTAGCTTTCTCTCTCGATTCACGATCAACTTGGGGACTCATATCTTCTTGATTGTCCTCTTGTCATTTGGCGGTCCGAGGGCTTGGACTTCACTTTTCCATCCTTATTCCTGAAAAGCTTGTAGTGCACATTCTTAAGAAAAAGGTTAGCGTTAGGCATAATTTTAGGCTCGCTCACTTTGGGACAATTCTTAGAGCGGTGACCATCAAGGCAACACTTCTCACAATAGTAGTCATCCGCCATGAGTGAGACTATCCATTCGGGAATATCATCTTGGTTGCCAATGATGTTGATAGAGGAAGGATATGATCCTAAGCCTTTGTAATTGTGTTTGTTGATGAGGTTCTTGCTTAAGATTTCCTTTTGAATTTGCCTTTCTCTACTAAGCTGCTCAAATGCATCCATCACAGCCTCTCTCTCCACCTTGAGCTTTGTGTATTCCTCCAAATTAGATAGCTCAAGAGTAGTACTCTCCTTGGAGAGGGTTATATTACAAGAAGTAGAAGATTCATTTAAGTGCTTAGGAGAGTTAAGCAGAGAGTCAAGATCAAGAGCTTCACGGGTGTGCACCAATGCACTATGCTTCTCACTTAGCTCTACGTGCTTCGCTTTGAGATCCTCATAGGACTCACGCAGAACACCATAAGAGTGCTTAAGTGCATTGAGGTCTCCCTCAAGCTCTCAACCTCAGAATACTGCCACTTCATGCTCCTTGGTCACCACCTCGATCTTCTTAGACTTCTTGATGATGGTCTTATTGGCCTTCTCAAGAAAGAGGACAAGATCATTGTAGCTTGATCCATCATCTTCATCATTATTGCTCTCCTCCTCTTCCTCAAGATCATCTTTATCATCAATGAAGCCCTCACAACTTCGAGCCATTAAGCATAGCGGAGGTGGTGGTAGCTCATTGGTGGAGCTAGTCATGGCAATACCCGTGAGCTCTTCTTCGCTAGAAGATGAAGAGTCCGAATCATCATCGGTGAGCCACTCACCAACAATATAGGCTTTCTGCGGGGACTTCTTCTTCTCCTTGCTCTTGCTCTCCATCTTGACAAATATTTTCTTCTTAAATTTCCTCTTTGGCTTGTGTTATTCATCATCACTCTCACTAGAGGCTTCCTTCTTGCTCTCCTTCTTGGGCTTGGGACACTCGTTAGCAAAATGGCCTTTCTTGCCACAATTGAAGCACCCGGAGTTCCTCTTAGAAGATGAGGGCCTTCCCTTACAAAATAGCTTCTTCATCAAGAGTACAAGGTCCTCATTATCACTCTCCTCATCCTCATCTTCCTCCACCTTCTTCTTCTTCTTGTTCTTGCCATTGTCTTGATCAACTTGAAGGGCAAGATTCTTGGGCAATTGAGAATCGGTGGAGCTGCCCAACATGTACCCCTCATAGGGTGTGAGCTTGCAAGAAAGATTATGGATGAACGTATTCTCCTGAGCTAAACTAAGAAAGCAGCTTCAGCACATTTAGCAATTGCAGTGTATATTCCTAGCATAACGTCAACTGTGAGAGTAGCCAAGTTGGCTTGACAGAGACATGTGACGAGTGAGTTGTAGCTCGGCGGCAACATCCTCAAGAGTTTCCTCATGATTTCTACATCATCAATTTTGTCTTTGAGGCCCAAGGCGTTGATCTCCTCCACCACTACATGCAAACGAGAGTAAAAATCATTCGCTTTTTCATGAGGTTGCATGATAGGATCATACTTGTTCTTAAGAAGATAGTAACCCTTTTCCTTGGCCTCGGAGGAGCCCTCATGGATGTTTTGTAATTGGACCCAAATTTCATATGCGGTGGATGATGCATTGATTCTAGAAAAGAAACTTTTAGAGATGCATCCAAACATAGCATTCTTGGCGTTAGCATTGAATTTATTGAAAATAGGATCAAGTCTCTCATTCTCATTCGTAGTATGGTTAGTAACTTTCCACGCTTTCCTATCGATCGACTCTAGGTAGGCTTGCATGCGAGCCTTCCAATAAGGAAATTGTCCCCATTAAATACGGGCGTAGTCTCTATTCCGTTTGGCATCCTTACTCAAGATGGTGAAGCCCGAAAATAAGCACTTGGCTCTGATACTACTTGTAAAGATCAAAGACACCGAGAAAGGGTTGAATCGGTGGACTTATAGTACTAATTTCTCTACGAACTAAAACTACAAGACATGATCGTAACGGAAGCAAACCTAAACAAGTCTAGTAGGCCAAGACCCCTAACAATGCTAGTGATAAGGGAATAACAACAACAAGCAAGCACTAGCATGATAGCCACTAAGAGGAATCAAAGAACAACCTATCACACTACTCAAACAGTATGTAAATGTGGTAAGTAAAGAGAGTGAGATAGAGAATGCTCCGTGATTTTTTCCGAGGTCTCGGAAGGTAGGCGCCTTCTTCTAATCCTCGTTGGACCATTCTCGTTGGAGTCCCAGTCCCTCCCGTCGTTCTCGGAACGATGCTCAAAAGGGTACGCTTCACTCTTGGAGTGAAGTCACTGGCGGCTCGACTATCGCACACAATACCCAAGCGTTAGAGCAAGCCTCCAAGGCTCGGACGCTCTCTCTTGGTGTCCCTTTTAAGTGGGGAACCCGAAACCACATATAAACTTAGCGTCGTTTTCCACAATCTCCTCGAAAGCTCGAACACCGACTCTTAGCCGGTCTACGCTGCCCACACCAAGAGCTTGTAGGGCTTGAGAGGAGTGATCTTTGCCTATTACTCTTGGTGTGGGTAGCCTAGACTGGCTAGGAGTCGGTGCTCGAGCTTCCGAGGAGATTGTGAAAGACGACGCCAAGTTTGTACGCGGTTCTGGGTCCCCCGCTCAAAAGGGACACCAAGAGGGAGCGCTCGAGCCGTGGAGGCTTGCTCTAGTGCTTGGGTATTGTGTGCGATAGCTGGACCGCCAGTGCCTTCACTCCGAGAGTGAAGCGTACCTTTATGAGCATCGTTCCGGAAACGACGGAGGGACCGAGACTCCGACCATAGTGGTCCAATGAGGATTAGGGGAAGGCGCCTACTTTCTGAGACCTCGCAAAAAAATCACTGAGCACTCTCTATCTCACTCTCTTACCGTTGAGTAGTGTGATAGGTTATTCTTTGATTCCTCTTGGTGGATATCGTGCTAGTGCTTGCTTGTTGTTATTTTTATATCACTAGCATTGTTAGAGGTCTTGGCCTACTAGGCTTGTTTAGGTTTGCTTCCGTTGTGTTCAAGTCTTGTAGTTTTAGTTCCTAGAGAAATTAGTGCTATAAGTCCACCGATTCAACCCCCTTCTCGGTGTCTTTGATCCTTACAGTCTGCAAAGCGACTCAAAAATCGATTGGGGTTGTGTGGAGCTCATGTTCGGGTGGCTAGAACCTTGATATGTGCAAAAGCAAGCTCGAGCTCCTATGCGTTTTGGGGGTGCGCCCGCCTCTTTCCCATGGGGATCTATTGACTCCACCTAGGTTGTGCCGATTGATGCTAGGGAGAAATGGAAATATCCTCGCCTTCTTCTGAAGAAAAGGAAGTGGCTGCTCAGCAACAGAAAGGTCTCTGCTAATTCTCATCCCAATCTGCTACTTTCTCCACTATTAATTTGGTTTGATTCTCTCAGCGGTGTCAGAGAACGACGGCGGGAACGTGGTGGCTGCTCTTGGCCTGGAGGACGCGGCGTTGGAGATGTCGTCGCTAATGGAGGCGACCCTGGAGCTACCTTCGTGGATGGAGGCGAGTGACCCTGTGAGAGGTGTGGCGTAGACTGGCGGATGGGCTCGGTTTGGAGAGGGCCACCTGTCAGCACAATTGGGAGGTGGTGCAACATGGCATTCACCATGGACTGCCGTTTTTAAAGGAGTAAAGATTCTTGGCCTTTGCAAGCAAAATCTGCAACAGGAATAAAAATAATCGCAAAAAGTGTTTAAAGGAGTCACCAAAAAGTGTGTTGATGCTCGGATCGGGTCAACGCATGGAGAGCATTAGGTCGTGCGGGTCGCAATGCACCTGATCGGAAAATCTGCCAAAACCGAAACTTTTAGTTTTCCCTGATAGGTTCAGGAAAGGGGTATGTATCACGATTTCACTTTGAACAGCGGCTAGGTTTTTGAGCAAACCTACAAAGGGGTAAACAATGCGCTTTTGTGGTGAAGAACGACTAGTTTACGTGCAAACCAGCAAAAGCCGTCGAAATCTCATGCTCGGGAGGGACACCATGTGGGTGTGAGCATCGTCGGACATGCCCTAAATCAGCCAGAAGGCCCTAGGACGACATCTCTGGTTGTGAAGACCCATTGACGAACAGCATATGGAGGTTGGAAGAGAGAATTAGGGTTTGAGAGGTAAAAATATAAAGATACCATTGGAGATGTGATTGTTTTTTTTTCAATCAGCAGTGACCCTCTCTTTGTATAGAGGGTGGTGGACTTATCTTGTGGATAGCCGGAAACTTCAATAAATCAGCAAGAAATCAAATTTGAAACACTTCTCTGAAAAAAAGGCAAAACAAGAACTTCCGCAATCCAAAATCGGAACTTCCGGTTTTGCATATATCCATATATCCGTAACTTCTCTGAAAAAAAAGGCAAAACTCCGTAACTTCCTCTTCCGGGCTCCAAATTAGGTCATCCATATATCCATTTCGATCGTATTGATGAGGGCTACATCCTAGAACCTTCAAACCATGGATTTGACTTCATATTCTTCCATTTCTAATCACTTGTTTGTTTCTTCTATGAAAGTTGGTTAAAATGCCCATTTGCAACCTGATATTATGTCTAAACACCAAACTTGTGAAATAATCAGAGTTAGCATTGATGTAGAAAATTTTGCTCTTGGTGAGCCTGCCAAATCCGAAACTTTTGGTTTGGTATACGGGAACTTCCCGTTTTTGACCCTTTGACAAATGACCAGACATTCCGATGGCCAAAGCGTCGGTTCCAGAGAAGGCTTGCCGGACACTCCGGTGACTCGTCAAACACTCCGGTGAGGACTTGGCCATTTTTGCTATGGTGTTGCTGCTGAAACCGGAACTCTTCTAGTTTTGCCTGGATGTCAATTTTGGGTGTCAACAGTTATAAATAAATGTTGCCACCAAGTTAAAGTACTATCAACTAATGCACTAGCAACGTTCAAAAGCTTTCTCATTTCACACATACGACATTGTTTAAATAGATTATCCATCTCTCTTTCTCAAGAAATATATTTAATAGAATCTAAACCATCATATAAAGGAAGAGATGAAAAATATAATTACTCGTGGAAGGAGATGATGTAGCAATAGTCTGAACCTCATGCGTCTTTTGATCATGTGCAACATCTCTTTGCGGTGGATTACATCTCTTAAGGCTTGCCGTCATATTCTCCACAAACTCAATGATCTAGGACTTTTTGCAAAGCATTACTCACATTGTATTCACCTCTTTTTCTTTCTGTCATGGTTAGAAAAATAGCATATGGACAACATAAAATATTATTCCTACAGCTACAGTGGGATGGGTGGTGAAAATTCCGCAAAAGGGAAACGTCTTACTGAGCTCTTGCAAGGTTCTTACCAAAGCAAAGCAAAGGACGGTGCAACCAGTGGTAGAAGAAATTAGGGAGTCATAATTCCACAATTATAGGGTCATATACAGTGCTAATCCAAGGTGGGTATGTGGAATTTGGGGGGCTGAAATAATGATTAGTAGAACACGATTTTATAATAGATAGTAATATTAAATAAGTGTTCAAAGTATTATGTTCTAGTTGCTGGCTCAATCTAATAAAAAATACAAATGTTACAAGAATATGAAAGAAGATATCAAAGGGCAGCAACAACACAAACGATAAGGCTACAAAAATTAGCAAACTATTCAGCACTTGAAAAAATCAGCAAAGGTTAATTCCCGACTTCTTGGTCTTCATATTTTTTTTATTTTTATTTTATTTTTCGCTGAACCAGAAGCACAAAAGATGGTACACGACCAAATTTCAGATCAATATGATGAAAGGTGTGGCCTGGAGAAAATCTTGAATTTCTGTTAAATCTGTCCTGAAACTTCAGAGCACGAAAACAGAAACTTCTTATATGAATTTGTTGACTCTAGGATCGTCATAGGATGGGAAATTTGCTGTCGATATCTGAAAAGTACTTATATGTCTAATTTAGAGTCTAGAAGCGAAAGTTATGACTATTTTAATGATGGATCTTCGAATCAGATTTTTTTTTAAAGGCTGAAAACATATTCAGATTTCAAATTGGATGCGAATTTTATAAATTTTTTGTGGATGATTAAGCAGTGGATAAATATGGAGAGGTGGATCTATGAAGGCTGGATCTAGTTGTGATCAAAATATGGGGTAGGTGGGTGAGATAAAATTTCAATGCAAAATAAACAATTAACGGATGTAACACGATAACAGATCTGAACATGATGTGGATGAACAATGAAGGAAAACACTTGGATATCTCACAAAATTCAGCAACCAAAACACAAATTAGGGACATAAACTCAACACTACGGACTCTAAAATAAAATTATGAAAAGGATAAACACGGCTTAGACAGGGAAACACCTAACGATCTACTCTTTTTTTTTTATGTTGTGGCTTTTCTGTGGACCATAGATTGAATGCAAAATAAACAAGGATATATGTGAACCTGACAGTATACCTGAAGCTCTGATTACCACTTGATGTGTACGTGGTTCCTGATCTTTTGTCAGATCATGATAACTCTCAATTTGGTGAAGATGCAAAACACAATCGATCCAGCCTTAAATCAACACAATTTGAACCCCGCAATCACAGCACCACTTCTCCTCTGGTTATCAAATGTGCACACATGATTGACCTCACCAAGAAGGCTAATCTCAGCCTGCAAATCGACACAAGCAAGAACACAGAAGAACAAAACTCAATTGCGAAATCTGAATCAAATCACGATGTTGGAAAACCAAGAAACTGTCAAACAATGAAACTGTTTATAACAGATGAAAACTAATCAAAACCTAACCCTAATGATGGAAGCTACTAATTATATAGAGTTTAGGATGACTTTAGTGGCAAACCCTAATACTAATGTGCCAAAAAAAGATACATGGTCCAAAAGCCAAAAGATAGTGTCGCAGCACCCTAACAGATTCTGGACATTATATTGTTTTGATGATTTCTAGAGATCTATGAAGTATTTTCGCACAAGATTAGATCTATTGGAATGCTTATCTCCTTAGCTTTCCATCCATATCTGGAACATCCAAAACGGAGCTCGTATGAGACCAGGGCATCCATTTTAGGGTAGGCTGCTCTTGGAGTCCGAGGCAGACTCGAACCCGAGTTATTTGGATCTCCTCCAGGGTCAAACGTGTGATGCTCATCTTAAACATCTCCAAGTCCTTCATGCTCCCCTTGACCTTCTCCAATGTTTCTAATCATGATAAAGTCATTAGGTAGCAATCTATTCTCAAAGGAAGGAAGACATGTGTTTAGAAATGAGCTCACCTTTAATCTCAACTGTCGTGCTTGAGTTTCATCAATACTAATTTGAGGAGTCTTGTCTATATCTAAAGGAGAGATGTTCTCATCACTAACTTTGTCTTATAATCGGCTTTCAGATTTTTGTTTACAAATGTCGGCCTTGGATTTTCATCACTACCAAGATTTACCTCCTCAAGGGGATCGGTCGATGTAACGTCTTGTCCTAGCTTAGCCATGTCTTATATTTCTTCTATAGTTTCGCACATATCGTTTATATTAGCTCGATAGTGCTCGACTCTTTCTTGCAACAATCTAAATTTGACTCCATTGAATCACAGAATATGATTGAGCCGATTTTTCATCGGTTTTACATTGATGGGTACAAATTCATCTTTAGTAACATTAAGAAAATCATAATCTGTCAAATCTAAGCCTGTCAAACACTTAATATTGTTGTGTGGCAACAAAGATGAATCGTCCATAGTAATGCAAGCCGATACATTCGCATGCACCATCTCTACATCGTCACCAACCCATTGTATCAAGAATTGGTGCAAAGTAGATGGAACACATTTAATGTTATGGATCCAATCACACCCCAAAATCAAACTATAGCTCCCCCGAACATCGGCAACAAAGAAAGCGGTAGCCATAGTTTTACTTCCAACGATGAGCTCCATGGAAGCGACCTCTTTAGCTTCAATAGGATCTTTTCCTCCCACACCGTTTAAAGTCATGTTCGTCCGGATGAGTTTATCATCGGCCTTACCTAGCTTCTTAAATAAAGAATATGACATTAGATTAACAATGGAGCCCCCGCCTATAAGCATATGAGAAATTGGTGTACCATCAATATGCCCCTTTATGTAAACTGGCTTCAAATGGCTATCCGATTCTTTAGGTTTCCCAAAGATAGCATTTTTAAGACCAAAGTCAAATTGAGCCATAACTTTTTCCTCTTCTACTAAAGAATAGTCCAAAAGATACAAGCAAATAGTGTTAACATCCATACCTTATCGCGGTGGCGTTGGCTCGTAGTCGAGAAGATCATCATTATCAAACTCGGACATGTCGATGTCCCCCGAAGGAGTGGGCGAGGTGGAGTCTTCCACGGGCGCGGCATCGGCTTTGTCCGGCGTTTTACCGAAGTGGACGATTCTTCTAGTGGTGGTGAAGTTGGAGGTTCGAGCTTCTTCACCCTCCATTGCTTACCTTGAGGGACCATTGGTTTGACTTCATTGAATACTTTGTCCTTCTCCTTTTCAGCTTCTTGTTCTCGCATCTCACGTAAGCATAGTCGTTGTAGCTTCCTCTTTTGAGTTCATGTCAAGCCGAAGAGACACCACCTCGACTGCGTGTACTTGGAAGAGGGTTTGCTACCACTAGCTTCGTGATCATGAGAAGCTTTCTCAACCGGATCACTCATCGTGATTGGTCCATTGAAGACTCCTCCAATCTTAACATCTGTCGTGCCGATTTTCACAACACCTTCGGCTGCATTTTTCTGATTTACAGAAGTTTGGGGAGTATAATCGTTACCTTGCTTGATGCAACACTCCTGTTTTGGGGCAGCTGTAAAAGCACCTTTCCTTCCATTGATCAACGGAAGTTCGGGCCGATCATGAGCATAGTCGGAGAGCTTTGTGAAGACATCCCCTTTGGGTGCGCCCCACCCCGGATGAAACGGAGGGTATTGCATTGGTGGAATGGGCATCCACGGTCCCATATGTGGATTCCACATCGGGACCAGAGGATAAGGCATGGGAATGCACCATGGGGGAGACAAACCGAACATAGGTGGAAGAGGAATAGGCATATTCATATTCAGTCTCACCTCTTTTCTAGGACGCACATCACCATGAGGAGATCTTGGTCGCTTGGCCGATCGATTTTCCGAATCGGTTTTTTGGTGTTTGTATTTTTCCATGAAGTGGTCAAGTGTACTTCTGAAAATTGTCTTCTTTTTCTTGACCTTGCTCTCATTCACCTTTCACTTGCCCACTTCGAGATTCTTTGGTTTGATCATCTTGGGCTGTGGAGCTTGCCCCCGAATCTCGAGCCTCTAATAGTAACTTTGATGGACTCATTACCATCGAGAGATTTCTCTATCATCACTTTCCTAGAAGTGACAGTGTCACTTGAAGGAGCGGGCGTTTCCTCCCCGATGATGACATTCTTCTCTTTTTTTTATCGGCCTGATGTGGCCGAATCAACACTAAAGTGTTGAGATCTAAAGTATTCATCGGAACGGGTGTTTATCTAGTTTGCATTTCTTTGAAAATCAATCATCCTTCATTGATGACTGATTGGACCTGCCGACGAAAAACATTGCAATCATTAGTAGCATGAGAATATGAATTGTGCCATTTACAATATGCTCTACGCTTTATTTCATCCACCGGTGGCAATGTATAGGAAAACTTAATATACCTACCTTTATGCAGCTCATCAAATATTTCATGTGTATTTCACATCATCTTTCCGATTTTTTTGAACCGGTTTGTGTGCGTCACATGCTAAAGATTTACTCTTAGATGGCCAATTAAATTCAGCAGCAAGTATATTGTTAGACTCATCATTGGTGCTATCCGAATCGTATTCAACAACATGAACATTGTGCCAAATTTTATGATCATGTTTTGACTCTTTGCTTCGGCTCTCTTGTGCCGAAGCCTTTTGTTGGAGTTGTGTGAGAGTGATAAAATCATAACTCTCCAACATTTCTCTAAGATGAGAGATCGTAAACCATTAAAAGCTAAATCAGTCAAATCTTTTTTTAGAAATTGTCACATTAAAGCAAAGGTTCTTTATGTCTCTAAACTGCTGAATGAAACTAGCAACTGTCTCATCCTTCCCTTGTCTAACTGATGTTAAGTATGACAATTTTAATTCATTATCTTCGGAATAAATGTGATCGTGGAATTTGCGTTCAAAGAATTCCCATGTACAAATGGAATCTGGAGGCAAAGATGAAAACCACAAAAATGTGGTTCCGGTTAATGACAAGGAGAAAAGTCTAATTTTTAGAGTATCAATGTTGTTAGCTTCTCCTAGTTGAGCGGTGTATTGGCTAATATGTTCCCATGTGGTCTTATTGTCTTCACCGCTAAACTTTACAAAATCCGGGACATGCCAACCATTACGGTAAGGGACAAATCAAAGGTTGAAAGGTATAGTTTTTTATAGATTCGGTCTCTACCTTTCAAATCAACTCCTAGCGTGTCTCAGTATTGCTTAGTCAAATCTTCCTTAAAATTTGCAAGACCCTCTTCTATGTTTGTGGTGGAATTTCTATGAGGGTTTGCCTACACTACTTCCTTCACATTAAACTTTTCATTATATGTTGAATTGTTAGATATCCCCATACCGCTTGGTGGAATATGTGGTGTACTATACGCAGCGGTCGGTATGGAGGAACAAAGTTGGACACCTCATTCGATCGGCTAGTAGCCAGCTTGGGGATGCTATCAATCGGTTCTACATTAGTAGGAGGCACTACTAAAGCATTAGTTTGTACACCAGTTTGGAAACTCGATTGTCCACTAAATGAATTTAATGGCATGCCGTACCATGGTTTTTCAAGGTTAGACACATTAGGCGCCGATGAACTAGCACGAGGCTTCTCTACTTGTGTGGCACGATTGATAATACCAAGATCTTTCAATGACTTTGCTAGCGTTTCTTGAATCATATATTGCATCTCATCTTTTAAAACCTTTTGATTATGAGCGGACCAAGATGAAAGATCTTCAAAAGTAACCGCGAGTTGGGTAGATGAACTTACATTGGTAGAACCTATGGTTTTTTCGTCGGGGATGGTAGGAAGAATGGTCTCCTTGACTTGAGAGATTGCCCCTTGATGATCTTTCTTGAAGCACGCCAAGAAATTTTGGAGTTCCTGATCTTCTCGTGCCTTGCGCTCCCATTCCTCACATGCTTTGTGCTGCTCCTCTACGGCCTTCTGTCGTTCTAGGAACAACTTCCGCGCCTCTTCGGGAATTTACTCCAATGATGGCATCATGATGTTCTTTGACAAGATCTCGAAAGACATGATGTGGAGAAGATGATTTAGTTTGTGCAACCAAAATCTTTTGTCCCCAGCGAAGTCTCCAAAAAGTGTGTTGACGCCAAAATCAGGTTCGGGACAGCACACCACGCGCACATCCGTATGCGGAACGTTGATGTCAGCTTGACGAAAATCACCACGAGTACCTAGAAAACCGACCTCAAAAGAGACCCCGTCGGAGGAGGATCTTCTTAGGGTTGATCTGGGCTCGATCAGGCCAGCCATATCGCCTTCACATGTTGTTGAGACAGGAGAAGAACGGAATTGGGGTCGAGTAAGGGGATTAAGGTTTAGAAAGTTAAAAAATGTAAAGGCAAGTTTGTAGAGTCGATTGGGATACCCCTCAATCGGCCTGAGACCTCTTTTTATAGAGTTGGGTAGTCTTACTTCGAAAGGTTTCAGATCCTAGAATGTAAGAAAGAAATAACAACCGAAACCGACATCATTAGACAGTCTAGCATATTGCCGAATACTCCGGTCACCAGACACTCCGACACAACGCCGGACAATCCGTCTGTAAACTCTAAAACCCAAGAGAGCTTGGCGGATAGTCTGGTAACATGCTAGACACTCCGGTGGGCAAAAACCACCGAATCCGAGACGGCTTGCCGGACAATCCGGCGACAGGCTGGGCATTTCGGTGGGCTCGGAGCCCTAACCCGAGAAGGCTTGCCAGAGGATTCAGGAATACACTGGACAATCCAGTGGGCGAAAAGGCCTAAACCCGAGAGGGCTTGCCGGAGATCATGGCATTGTGCCGGAGACTCCGGCAGCATGAATTTTTGGGTGTCAACAGGTGAAAAAATCTTTACATCCCGAAATGAGAAATTTTGGGGTGTGACATGAGAATATATATGACTCAAGTGATGCTTCCATCTACCCTGATATGTTGACAATATATTGTCTCATGCCACGTAATGCTTTAAATATGAAAATTACCTGTCAAAGAAAAAGGCATACTGCTGTGCAAAAGACACTATTAGCCAATGATCTTTGACCTCATGTAGAGCCGTGGAGGCACCCGCATAAGTTTTTTTTTCCTTATTCATAATATTTTAAGTGAATAGTGTTAATTTAAATCCTTATTTACTGATCTGTGTGTTTGGTTTTCATGAACTAATAGTTAGCTGAAAATTAGTCCTAGTCCATGCAAATAGAATTAATCCATTATTCCACGCGGAGGAGGTAGTACGTAGGGACTAAAATGTGTTGATGAGTGATAAATTCCAATTTTACTTTTGTCAACTCTTTTCTCTTTCCTCTCCTCTCTCCCATGAGCCCGCAAAAGAGACATTTTTTTTGCCTGTGGTTTGTCAAACTATTAATCTCTACTCCAAACAAACCAAAGCTAATTATTTCGAGATAATTGCTAGTTTAGGCTAATACACTACTACAAAATGAGAGCCTGCGGTGTCATTTCAATTTTTTCAACAATGTCAGACCCATAAAAAAATTTATACTATATTGCAGGGTTGCCTTCCTGGTGTTATGGCCTGACACTGTGCATCTACTACTGTCGGACAAAAGGCTGATGGCTGTGACCAAATACCGGTGTTGGATATATATAGCTGATGTCATCAATGACCAAACATTTGTAATGCAACCATCAGTGTGTGTCATAGATGACATCATCATGTTCAAAACTGGTGACTAAACCAGCAGTGTTGGTCTAGTATGACATCATCAGTTGCCGACGTTGTTGTCAAACCAGTGGTGTCCGTCATTGGAACCGATATCACTGTTTTCACTTCTAGTGTGCCTTTGTATTGACATTCTCCGAGGAAGATTATATATGGGAAATGTAAATATTTGCATTTTAGTTCTAACATCTATTTGGATTCGCTAAACACGAAGTAATTATTTTTATGATATTTGTAGCAACAAATTAAGCAGGAACTGTAACAAGGTAGCTAATTGGATGAAAAGCATCCCAATGACATGGCAACTCAGTTGGTCCTCCTCATTATGCATGAGTTTATTTATGCATTGGGTGCATATCGTGATCAAGAGGTGATATGATCAAGCACGATCATCTTGCTTGTTGGGATGGGAGAGGACATAGCACTGCAGAGCTAATTTAGAAATTAAAACTTTGAGGCTGAGCAAAAGGGACGGCAGGATGAATAAGACCGAAGTTGGCCAGTGGTGATAAGATGTAAATGTATGTCTTTTATGTGAATGATTTTTTGTGTGTAAATGATGCTAGTGGCTGAACTTGTATGTGTATATATATAAATATCATTTAACACTTTCTCTATGAATATATGCTCTTATGGCTATGGATGAAATTTATTATATGAAATATTTGATTTGTTTGACTCAGATATGTTAAAAGGCCTAGGGACTTGCTGGCTGGGGCTTTGGGTCAGCATGGTCAACCAAGATTAGTGGCCACAATTTGCCACTCATTGAGTACGAGGGCCAAATCAAAATTTATTCACTACGGATTCACTTGCTGGGGTTTTGCTATGAATATATTACTCCAAGAATTAATATAAATGATTAAATCAGAGTTTTCATTTTTCAAAATTACAGATTTGATCCACGTGTCATGATGTGAAAGAATTTTCAAATTTTAATGCTGATTACTATGACAGCTGCAAAAAAAAGATTGATTGTGATTATTTTTTTGATTAAAATGTTTTTGAAGTTGCAGAATTTTGGATGGAAAAAATTGACATACAAATCTTGGGTTGTTATATGTGGCAGCTACAACATATTTAGAAAGTGTTAGGCCATCTTGGAATGAAGAAATTTAAGAGGAATCATACAGAAATTTAATAGAAATCAGTTCAGTTTTAGAGGAAAAAGGCAGGATTACCCCCCCGGGGGGGGGATCCCACGCCGTAGTCTATAAATCATAGATGCAATATAGTACATAGTAAAAACGTCTTGGACTCATTTGACATCACACAAGAGCTATGCTAGACAAAACATAAAGTTGCTGGATCTTACGGAAAAATGTATCATCAATTCCTTTATTAAATTCCGAAAATCTACAATATTTAATATGATTACATAATACGACCCTGTCGGACAGTTGGGACATGATTTTGCACATTGGTCACATTGAAGGAGAGAAGGTTAATCACTGTTCTGTCAACATAGTCGACGATTAACAGCGATGCTTTGTAGTTGTGACTACAGTGGACACGGTGGTCCGCTGCACTGAGAACAAGGTCATGGTAAAACCCCTGGGAACTGTTTCGTCCCTGGGCACTCACCACCTTTTGGAACACAAGACTGTCATTCACCTTCCTGTTGTGGTGATCGACTGCCCAGTGACCAAGATTTTGGATGCTTGAGGAATTGACATCCTCTGCTTGACTCCACCTGCTCTCGGAGGGTGCGGCGACGGCATAAACAACCATAGACATAAGAAGGAGGAAGCCACAAGTCTTCATGGCTGCTGGATTTGTGGCAATTGGTGTTTCTTGGAGAAAGTTATAATGATTTGGTTTCAGGTTTCCAAGCTTGTGCTAGGGCCTAATTATCTGTGGGGATTGCTACCACTCCTTAAATAGCAGCGAGATAGCTTATAGAAATGGAAGCAGATGAAGGCAGAAAATAATTAATATCAGTGTATTGACCTACTTTATTTTTAGCATCAGATGAATATCCAACTAAAGTTTTATTCTATAATAGGACAAGATTTATTTCTTGCTTCAATAGTAAGAAGTATATCATTACAGTATTGATTGACTGCCTAGTAATTTCTTACATTACAGAGTAATAATTTTATCCTCCTTGCAAAGAAAAGAGAAATAATAATTGCAGAAATGATAAAGTCCAAATTACTACTCTAAGGTATAGCCAAGTCAAGGTCCAAATAACTGCATAAACTATTTTTTGGCTCGGTTTATCCTCACAACTTTTCCAAGGTATCAAGAACTATGTTTTGAGAAGTCAGAGTCAAACAAAATTGTAGTTTAGGCAAAAGAAGCTAGGATTAAAGTTTTTTAAACTACAAAATAGTTGTACTTTTACCTATACTACAGTTCTTAAAACTGTAAATTTGCTAGATCCAAGCACCTTCTAACTTTCTAAAACTGAAGTTTTCTACAAAACTGTAGTATTGTTACAAAACTCTAAATATAATTTGCATCCAAATTGGGTTTGAAAACCAACAAGTTTATACTCCCTCTGTCCCATTTAATAAGTTGTTTT